>JABFFG010000305.1:0-84531 GCA_013623685.1 Fusarium transvaalense
ACCTACGCCGCCCCCGCCGCCCCCCAGACCCCCGCTGCTCAAGCCGAGAAGGCTGCCGAGCCTAAGAAGGAGGTTGGCGCTCAATTCTATGAGTCCGAGACTGTTGAGGCTGCTGTCTCTGTCTCTGTCGCTGCCCCTGAGCCTGTCTACTCTGCTCCTGCTGTCACTAAGCCCAAGGACTCTAAGCCCAAGACTACCAAGCCCAAGACCGGTGGTTCTAGCTCTGGTTTCACTGGCACCGGCACCGGTGTTGACAAGAAGTTCAAGAGCGGCGAGGTCGACTGCGACACCTTCCCTTCCGAGTACGGTGCCGTTCCTCTTGACTGGCTCGAGCTCGGTGGCTGGTCTGGTATCCAATACGTTCCTGACTTCAGCCTCTCTTCTAAGAGCATCTTCAAGATTGCCACCGCCATTAAGGGTGAGGGCTGCACCCCTGGTGCTATGTGCTCCTATGCCTGCCCCGCTGGCTACCAGAAGACCCAGTGGCCCTCCGCTCAGGGCGCTGACAAGGAGTCTGTTGGCGGTCTTTACTGTAACGAGAACGGCAAGCTCGAATTGACCCGCGATAGTTACGACACTCTCTGCGACGCTGGTGTTGGTGGTGTCTCCATTCAGAACGACCTCGATGAGGATGTCGTCACTTGCCGAACTGATTACCCTGGAACCGAGAACATGGTCATCCCCGCTCTTGCCAGCGCTGGCGGCTCCGTCAACATCTGCAACCCTGACCAGGAGAACTACTACGTCTGGGATGGCTCCGGTACCTCCGCTCAGTACTATGTCAACAAGAAGGGCTACAGCATTGAGGATGCCTGTGTCTGGGACAGCCCCAAGGGCAAGGATGCCGGTAACTGGTCCCCTGTTGTCCTTGGTGTTGGTCAAGCTGCCGATGGCAACACCTACATTTCCATCTTCCAGAACCTGCCCACTAGCACTGCCGAGCTTGACTTCAACATTGAGATCAAGGGAGACGTCAACTCCAAGTGCTCCTACGTTAACGGAAAGTGGAGCGAGGGCGGATCTGGCTGCACCGTAAGTCATATTCTCACTGCGAAACGAGCTGCACACACTAACTTATACATAGACCACCATGCCCAAGGGAGGCAAGGCCGTCATCCGATATTTCTAAGAACAAAAGTAACTTTACTTGTTGAGTAGGATGTGCGTTTTGGAACTTCTTTGTCAATATTCTGGGCGGCAGAGCTCAGGGCCTTTCGGCCGCAGGTCACGGACGAGTGTGAGCAGCAGAATCTGAGTTGAGTCTTTCAACAGAGGGTTTGGCTGCTAGCACGGGCGGGGCCCCTCCCCTTTTGAGCTGGTTAAAATACCTTGGGTACGGGCTGGATAACTAAAAGGACTGAAGCTCAATTCGATGACCAGTCTTGGTGCTAGTCTTGATCTCTGGGTCTTTTAGCAGCAGTACTTGTTTTTGTGCTTTATTTCTTATGTCAGCACGTGCACCATATATTGCATTTTGGGTTGTTTCCTGTATAGTGGACTTGTCACGAATCAACTATGCCTTGAATCATTGTATGGCGACGAACGAATGCAGCCAGCGATTGCGAAAAACTTTTGCATTGGGAGGAGCCTGCTTGGCGTTTTATACCCCGAAGAGAGGGCGGTGGGAGAATCTCTCGGAGCATCAACGACATCATAATGGTCGCCGCCGTTGGGTCCTAGAACAAGATGCCGCTCTTAGAGTTTAGCTTGTCTATGTAATGTCTTTGAATTGGATAGTGTATAGTGTCTTTTATTTATTTCTTAATTGAAATATTGTCTTGCCTGCGTGGTATCGTGGTTCCTGAAGAGACTTACAGTTAATATGTGGTTATCGTCGACCAGGATAGACTTTCGCCGTCCCATCATAGGTGCTGTTCCCCAGACGCCACAGCCGATGCCTTGTTTTAGCCTCCTTAGGTACGATACTAGGTACTGCAGTAAGGTGCATACTACTATTCTAATATAGTACTGTAGGTAAAGTCGGACTGCCTGCCAACCAGCATCGAGCATCTTGTAGTGCCATTGTTGCATGTGACCCTTAATCGAAACCCATCTTCGGTGTCATCTTAGATGAAGGGTGGTAATATCGGTACGACCAGTGCTTGATGGCCTCAGCATTCCCATGGTGAATTGTCATTGGCAACCTAGGTACAAAGGTAGACACTTGGTGTCTTGTATCTGTTAATCGCTCTGGGTTGTTGAGACAATGGAACGAACAGAGGAGAGAGCAGACGTGGGGTATATGGTGCTGGAGGGGCAGGTAATAGCAGTAGAGTGGAGGCTCAACATGAAGATATTGAATACACAAGGCTTGGCTGCAGCTCAGCGTCGTATCTGTTAGTGACAAAACAAGTCACACTGGAAATGCCCAGGCAATGATAAAAAGATAGCTAATTTAATGTTGCCGCTAAAGAAGCGTTTGCAGCGTGCCGTCCAGTGGCGCATTATGATCCCATGCATCCATCGTCATCGACTCCACACAACCTACATATGCTTTACCCGGAGCCTGTTTAAATAAGCAGTCCAGACCTTTCTTGTTCAACTCCGACTTGGAGTTGTTGAATTGTTCTCTTCCTCATTTACGGTCCTCTCAAACTTCCGATATAACTATCGTGAAAATGTCCCTGAACCGAGTCCAAAGCATTGAGACGCTGACGGCTCCACCTGGTCACCATGGAGTTTCTGCAGAGAGAAGGGGCAGCGATGCGAGTCTGAGGGTTAGACGGTTGACATTCAACCCTGTGCCGCAGAACTACGAGACCGCGTCGTTGAGGCCAGATGAGCAACACGCTGAGACCGTTGGGGCTTTCGAGGTTCCTCAATGGAAGAGATTGCGCAAGTCGTCACTTATCTTGGTAGCAATATATACATAAAGCGCTAACGTACAAGTCCAGTCCAGATCGGTGCTGCCGTTGTACACTGCCTCTTTGCTGCAGGCATAGGTGAGTGCCTCCTCAGACTTGGCATTGGAATTTCTTAAAATTGCTTGACTGATACTGTTTAGTATTTGGTTATGCCGCTATCAAACCTGTTCTTAAGCTCGAAGGCGCATACTCTGATGTCTGTGACGCCACCAACCATCAACTGCCGATCAGTCATGAAAGCGCCATTTCTGATGATCCGCTCGATACATGCGTTGAGATCAGGCTGAACCTAATGTTCACAGTCGCCGCCGTTGGCACGAATGTTGCAGCTCTTCCCGTAGGCTCAATTCTCGATAACTATGGCCCTCGTGTCTGTGGTTTGTTAGGATGCCTATTTCTGACCACAGGTACATTGCTCATGGCTTATGCTCGGTCTCTGCCGTTTGATGCACTCCTACCAGGCTATCTGTTTTTGGCTCTCGGAGGTCCATTCACCTACATATCGTCTTTCCAGCTTTCCAACGCTTTCCCGCGACACTCTGGACTCATCCTGGCACTCTTGACTGGCGCATTCGACTCCTCAAGCGCATTGTTTCTCGTTTACCGTCTTATATACAACGCAACTGAGGGAGCCTTCACTTTGCGTCGCTTCTTCCTCGTCTATTTGATTGTCCCCGTAGTAATCTTCATCAGCCAGATTCTGATCATGCCGGGCCAATCTTACAAGACGGTTGGAGAACTTGTCGACCAAGCCGCCGAGGCGGATGACAATATTGTTGTTCACTCAACTACGAGCACGCAGCAGGAAATCGATGAGCACACGGCCCTGCTCCGCGATGAGCGCCGTGAGGAAAGGGAGAGGCGAGAGGCCGTGGTACAAGACATCGAGAACCTCCTGGGACCATCCAAGGGCGGAGACCAAGTTGAAGCCAAGGAACGACAGCATGTTGCCTCGGGAGTATGGGGAGTCCTCCATGACCGTACTGTCCTCGAGCAAATTCGGTCTCCTTGGTTCATACTCATCTGCCTCTTCACCGTTGTGCAGATGACGCGAATCAACTTCTTTGTCGCTACCATCCGACCACAGTACGAGGCGATCTTTGGCGACAAAGAGCGCGCAGCCAGGATAAATACCTTTTTTGACGTCGCCCTTCCGGCTGGTGGTATCTTCGCGATTCCTTTTATTGGAACAGCTCTCGATCATGTCAGCACTGTTCTTGTGCTGTCAGCTCTTGTGGCCTGCGGCACACTCATCGGAATTCTGGGCGTATTGCCTTTCGAGTGGGCAGCATATGCTGGAATCGTCCTCTTCGTTTTGTATCGTCCATTTTACTATACAGCCGTATCTGACTACAGCGCCAAGGTGTTTGGTTTCCGAACCTTTGGCACTGTGTACGGTCTTATCATCTGTCTTTCTGGCCTACTGAACTTTTCCCAGTCTGGTCTCGATGTCCTCTTTCACCAGACCTTTAACGGCAACCCAGTGCCTGTCGACATCATGCTTCTGGTTATCGGTCTGGCCATAGGCGTCGCGCTTGTGGTTTTTGTAGCAATGGAGCTTCGCAAGATGCAGCAAAAGGCCAGAGCGGGTATATCTCAATGATGTGGGAATGACGAATCGACCAAAATACAAATTTGGTTATGTTGTTTATTGAAAAAATGTAGCGAGTTACACGCAATGATAATGGGTTAGTAGGTAGATCAGCGCACTGGTGGGTGAGATTCTACTTTACCTGCTGCCGACAAGGGATCTAGGAACATGATTTCAAATAACTCTGAGAATTGTACATACGACCATACCTACCAGAAAATACGGGATCCCGTCCGCTCTCCCATAGTCAAGCTGGTAAGGGGCGGATTAGTAGTTGGGTCGGTGACGACCAGCGAATCCCCGCTGTTGTATGTATCTTTTTTTATACCCTTCTTTTTGGCCTTATATGCGAAGCGTAGCGCTGATATGAGTTGAAATATCTGGGTTTTATGTTATATAAATGTTGATTTGACGTCTGATACCCCTGAGGAGACCGCGTGGGGTGATGCTATTACAGAAGAAGATCTCGACTAGCTTGTTGATATTCAAATCACGCATGATTATCCCCATCGTACTGCCAACTTGAGGTTTGCTTTACCCTCTAATCGATATGTTTCCTTTGACAAAGGACTTGTCTTACTGTGGGTGAGCAGTCATGTTAATTTCAACTGGCGATGCGAATGCAAATTGGATATTGCGCGGCAGGTATAAAATGCCAAGGTCCGAGGGGCGGTTCGAGTCAATCGAGAAGGCGAAAAGTTTGAGTGTGAAGAATACAGGAGATATGTGAGCTCCCTGAACTTGTTGCTCGAGACCCTTTATGAGAGAATTCATAGTGACCAGAAGACTGCCGCCTTGCTATATCAAACAATTGAACATTGCTAAGCCGCCGAATATAGGGACGAGGAGTGTCTCCATCAGTGAAATGGTCTCTGGCTCATCCGGCCACACCTATGAGAGACCCGTGGTTCCAACAAAACCTTCTGGTACAGCTCTGATTGCTGTCAATGGCAATGTATATGCGCCCCCTGTTCAAAAGGGGATCGCCAAACTTCGTCGAGTTACGTAGGATTATATCTGCCTCCATATATTTATACCTCTAGTCATTCTACACATAACCTGTACCTTTCGTAACCGAGGTCAACTTGCTAAGGCCAAAAGTCTTACCTCCAACGTTACACTGCACCTGGCCCAACACAAAACCCAAATCATTCTTTGATAACAGGAGTGCGGAATGGCTCCCCGCCACAGTACTGGCCCCAACCGTCAAGTTGAGCAGAAGCCCACTTGATAATCTTACTGAAGCCCTTGTCCTCATCCTTGGGTGTACAGTAGTAGGTTTTGTCGGATGAGCTGAGCTTGCCCGTCTTCTCGACAGAGGGAGGGTACTCAATCTGTAACACAGGCTTACCAGCGTCAACGTATATCTGGAAGTCCTCACAGAAGGGCCAGCTCTCCTCTTCAAGATTAGTGGTACCGCGGCAGGATTCAAGTACGGCAAAGTCAAGCGTTGAAACAAGGTCCTCGGCAATCTCGGGTGCATTCTTCTGGCCGATGAGAAGAGGGTTACCCTCCTTGGTCTTGATCGAGTGGGCATACTCTGCAAGATCTTTCAGGTAGGTGGCGTAGTCGGACGACTTGAGCTTGAACCCTGTAGGGTCCTCTTCGTCCTGCTGCCATGCATCCACATTGTCAGGATCTACAGCATCACAGCCGACCTTAGCAGCCACATCGAGACGCGCCCTTTGAAGCTTGAGCACAGTTGGGTCGCGAATGTCCAAGTACCATTCCTCGCTATCGTATGGATAGGCCAAAGAATGACCGACGGCCGTTTCGGGAAATTGATCTTTGTCTTCATCCCAAGACTGAACAGCTCCAGCGTTGAAGTAACAGATGACGAACTTTCCTGCGCTCTGTTTGAGCCATTAGTCACTAGGTTACTGCTTTATGTATCAAGTAGAATCTCATTACCTTCAGAAGCGGAACCATTTCCGGATAATCACGGGCATGGCCCATATCAATGTCCCAGACCTTGGCTGTAGTTGGAATCAGATCAACTGTGCTGTCGTGCTTGATAGGGTCGTGAAGGACGATTTCCCAATCGACACCAGGCTTGAAATCGGCGAGCTTAAAGGGAGAAGCAAAAGTTGTTGTTTGCTTTACTTCGGCAGTTACAGCTCTGGCATCAACAAGACACTCGCCTTTGTGTCGAGCACTTGCGGAACCACCAAGAGCCAACGTAGTAGCAACGGCAACCCGACCGAAAGTGACCATGACTGGGGATATACGAATGCAAGAGTAGGAATGAGGCCACTGGTAAGTGAATGTTTTTAGATTGATGATCGAAGTAAGCAGTGAGAAATATGTACTAATCAGGAGATGTGGATATCATAAGTGAGACGGGGGAGCCTGCGCGAAACAGGGTGAATCAGACAGTCGGAGCAGACAAAAGTATAAGTAGGGATGAACCAAATTCCTATATCCTAAAGGTATCATTGACAAGATCTTGACTCTCGCTGATTGCATTCATCTTGGTGCTTAGTATGCTGCTTCAGATTACCGTCATACTAGTGATGAGCCGGGCACAGATGGACTGTAAAATACAGCTGAGAGCAACGATGACTCACGGGCACAACCATGTTCCTAGACATAATCCTCAATGGTGTTTAGCAGCCATACATAGTAGAGAACAGCGATTTTCAAGCTTATGCATGGCAAGGTTAGAGATGAGCAAGTGGGGCGACAGCCAAACGCTCTGCAGCAGGAGATTAGCTGAATCCTTCCTTGTACAGGAACCATGTCTATTGACAATGCAGCATCCTTCAGTCGATTCATTTAGCTGGACAGTCCAAGGAAGCTTGGTTGACCCCGCAAAGAATTCGGCTCGTGCTTTTTCAGAGGCATTGGAACCGCATCTTTGGTTGATTAGGGCCGTCATCCACCCCATCCCTACATAGAGAAGAGATTCGAATGTTGAAAAGTCCTAGAGCTGCATAGCAGTTCCTACCGCAGCTTCTCGTGCTCGGCGGACTTCATCCCGTCTTTCTTCGTTCTCCTCTTTGATTCGCTCCTCAACATCATCTCTTACACCACCGAGATCGGGCGGTATCGTCTGGAACTGAACGCTTGGCGCTGCCTCTACAAAACGAAGTTGTTCTGTAACATGTTGTACAATTTCCTGCAGGCGTTTCGGAGGGTTTCGATTCACTCGAGGTTCACCTAGGATTTGTTCGAGAGTAGGGAAGAGAGTATCCTGTCGGAAGTGATCGCGCCAGGGGGCATGCTCTGGAAGAATGGGGTTGATCTTGTCCTGGGCATTGATTGCGATGCTAGTCTCATATGTCCAAGCCCTGGCCACATTTCGGGGAGTATATCCGCCACCACCAAAAAGAATCATGGGGATGCCCATGTCTTTACAGAACTTGACGCAAGCTCCGTGCCCTTGAACTTGAAGGTTGAAGCGACCGAGACGGTCACCTGCTAGAGAGTCAGCACCGCATTGTAGAGCGATGGCACCTGGTCGGAACTTTTCGACGATCTTGCCAATCACGGTATTGAACAAATGATCGTATTGTTCGTCAGTGATTCCGTCATTCAAAGGCACGTTGAAAGCATGGTGAGCGCCCGGGTTGTGTTCGCTCTTAGGACCGTTGTCATCCAGAGCGCCAGTGCCAGGGAAGAAGTTGTTTGGGTCATATTTGTGGAAAGATACAGTCATAACTCTATCGGTAGAGAAGAAGGCCTCTTCTACGCCGTCGCCGTGATGGACATCAATGTCGATGTACAAGACTCGAGGATAATGACGCAGGAGTTGGAGAATAGCGATCACGATGTCGTTGATATAGCAGAAGCCAGACGCTTCAGACCTCTTGGCGTGATGAAGGCCGCCGCCCCAAGAAATGGCAATATCGGACTGCTTTGAACAAATCTTTCTGGCCGCATCGAGGGACCCGCCGGCTGATAAAGAACAATAGTTGAAGAGGCCATCAAAGAGTGGACAATCGGATCCACCCAGGTTGAACTTCAGGTCTACCCCTTGATTCTCGAGATCTCGAGGTACTGCCTCAGGCAATACTGTGCCGAGGAAGTCTAGGTAGTCCGAAGAGTGAAATTCGGCGAGCTCCTCGTATGTGGCCGACCTGGAAATATAATTGTCCATGGCAAAAGACATGCCGTAAGAGTAAATGAGGCTCTTGGAAAGAGTTAACCGCCAGGGTTTCATGGGATGAGTAACGCCAAAGTGATGTTTCTCGATGTCTGGGTTACAGTGGAAGGATACATTGTATCCCTTGGGCCGAGTAATGCCAGATTCTTCGGCGAGACGTTTGCATTTGTTGTAGAATTTGGCATTGTCCATCTCACTTGCTAAACCGAGCGGAGTGTTGGTGAACTCTTCCACGATAGAGTTATCGCGATCATCGTCTGGTATATGTGGAAGATAGTTGGGCTTGGGCACCCGATACCTATAGGAGTCTATATCCATTTCTGCAGAAGTATAAGTGGTCCCTTGGTAGGGATCTCTGGCGCAATATAGAAGGCGACGCCGCTGGTTAATGGATGGATGAGTAGGTAGGTGACCGAGTAAGCCAGTATCGCAAGCCCAGCGTGCGTCCAAGAATAAGTTTTGCACTATGATTTTGCGGGGTTTCGAGAGAGAAAATAAGTGTAGTACGGTGTTGTTGAGCGACGCCCTCACAGAAAGTTGGTGTTCAAGTTGCGTGAGTTAAGTTGATGTAGCTGGTAAAATGAATGGCTTCAAATGTCCAAAGTCAAAAATGACAAATACAAGCGGCAACTGGAAGCTAGGCAGGCAGGTACGGATACGCTGCCCGGACTTGGGCTTGGTCCCTAGTGGATGTGGGGAGTATGTAGCTGGGCACCTTAGGTATTAGGTACTAGGTAGAACGAACTAGAGTTAGATAAAGCGACCAATGTTGAGGCTCTGAAGCCCTTGCTTTCTCAGCTTTAGAGACGTGTTGTGGAATGAAATTGTCACCATCTGCGAGATTCCACCACTTTACCAGGTAGTGGTTTATCTTGATCTGGGAATCTATACCAAATAAAGTCTAGTCAATGGCAGCTCGCACTTGTGGCTGCAGCATGTGGCGGCGATTAGAAGGCTGGTGCTGAGGCTGATTATACATCACTTGACCTCTTTAGGTCGCTTCCTCACATAATTACACCAACCTCACGCACGCCTCCACCTTTTTTCTATTCTTCATCCTATCGTATTCAAAGAAAGCGCCTCCCGAAAGAGAACGAACATATATCCGCGGCTGCTTCTTGAATTCTCTAGACTTGGCTTGAGCTGTGCTGACTGAGCACCGCGACTTCTGTTGTTTTCAAGTCCAACTCAAGGTCATCCATCTCAAACAAAACAGAAAGCACAAGCAAGAGCAAGTGGGTATCGAGGTGAGCCGAGCCGAGTCATTCATGTCGATTGCTCTCCGCGTTCTTCTTTGAATCTGAACCTGGTCTTGAACCAAAACGGACCTATTATTGCTTTTGCTTTTCCTTTGCATCTGCCATCTGGGTTGCTTGCAACAGCCCAAATCCCCCCCTGCCCCTGCTCTTTCCTTTGCCGTTTGGCTTCGGAAATTTGCGTCCACTCATGGGACCACTTGCCTTGCATCTTCCAGAAAGTCCTTCCTTACTTCCACTTCCTTGTAGCGGTTCTTGTTCTGCCCTACCAGTTTTGTCTTGTCTAGGTTGTCTTGACTAAGAATAGACCATCACTTGTCGGATCGTCTCATTTGCCTGCTTGGTCATACTTCTTCTGCTATTCTTCATCTTCATCCATTCACATATAAATACATACATTCACTGGTCTGACGGTATAGCACCACGCATCCGTCTAACTCGTCGAGCGGTTTTTGAGGGCTCCGATCTTGTCGCAACCGCATTTCTCTGTTAGCTCTTGTCGCGCCGCATTCTCATCGTTAATCATCATGCCTAGAGACGATTTGTCCATCGACTTCGTCAAGAGGATGCCTCAAGCCGAGCCCCTCGATCCCGGCATAATCCTCGAAGATTGGATCAATCGAGTCCAAAATCTCCCCGAAGAGATTCACTTTGTTCAAAGCGAAGTTGCCGACAAAGACCGCCAATACAACGAGTGCGTGCGAATAATCGAGGATCGCGACGGAAAGATTCAGAAATGGATCAAGACCAACGGAAGCCACGAGCCGAACCCTAAAGAGGAGCTTCTTCGAGCTCAAGTTCGTGAGAATTATGCCCGAGCAGATCAGCTGTCGCAGGAAAAGATTGTTTTACACCAGAAGATGCAGCTCTTGATGGACAAGCACCTACGAAATTTGGACTCTCAGATAAAGCAGCTCTATGATAGAGCCGAACCGGGCTTTACTGACCCTGACGAGGTCCCATCCTTACTCCGGCCAAGCGCCGCAAACCATACCGCTCCCTCGATCCGCGCCATCAACCCAGCGAGCCACATGACAACTGCCGCTGGCCCATCTACTCCTCTCGCTGCCGCCGCGCAAACCTCTTCAAATCCTGCCCTCGCTCGGCTCCCCAACCATCCGAATGTCCGCCACGCACAGGCGCAGCAGCATGCCGCATCCGCTCCTGCAACACCTGCAGCCAGCATAATCCTGAATAGACAAAGAGAGGGGTCTGCAGGACCTGTAACGAAACGAGCTCCTCGTGTAAATCCTGCGTTGGGTACTTTACCAACTGCGTCGAGTGGTTTGGCAAGACACTCTTCGCTCGGTCCAGGCACCCCTAAGGGAGGTGTTACCGGAGCAGCTGGTCTTGCAAGGGCAGGAAGTGCAGGCCCCAGAGCGGGTTCTGTCAAGTCAGCAGGAATGGTGAGTGGGCGTCGAGGCACGCCAACCGGTGGAGCAAGAAAGAAGATGCCCAACAAATCGAATCTATCGCGAGTAAAGAAGGCTTCGAACCGAAACTCCCCTGCGGCAACGAACGATAGTGAGCTTTCGGATGTCGACAGTGGTAGTGGGGAAGAAGAAGAGGGCGTCGACGGTCGGTCAAGGGGTACGCCCGTGGCTGACGGCAAAGATATGGACGGTGATGATATCGTAGGGGATGCCGACGAAGACGATGAAGAGGCTGGTGACGACAAAAAGTATTGCCTATGCCATAACGTTAGCTACGGCGACATGGTTGCATGCGACAATGACAATTGTCCTTACGAGTGGTTTCACTGGTCATGCGTTGGTCTCAAAAGCGAGCCTAACGGGACGTGGTACTGTCCGGTGTGTGCTGAGAAGTTTAAGAAGAGTAAGTAAGCTTGGCGATAGAGGAGGGTTTTTGAATGGATGGAAACAGGTGCTTTGGCAACACTTGTAATCAACATACACTTGATAGGATGGGCGAGCACCGGCGTTAAACGGAATGGCATATACCCATACGGCTTCGAGCAGCTAGTATCCGATTCTTTAGTTACCAGAGCAGAAGCTAGGAATGCACTCTCATGACTTCAATCATTTAATCGTCCTTCTATTTGGCTTTCTGATAGGACATTAGGTAGTCCCGAGAACGCATTGGACAACACCACGTCTGACCCCTTCCGCCTCTTCTCTCAATTGCTCTACCTTGGCACCTTTCTGTCGTGCCTTGTCAATAAAATCATCGAGTGAACCACCGACGCCAAAGTACAAGCGTTTTGCGCCGACATAGGCGCCCGCTTCGCTGCCATCAGTATCTCGCTCCCTCTCCAGGATCAAGAAGAGAGTCTCGAGGAAAGCTTGGAGAGCAAACGGGGAATAAATCGTCTCTGCACCCAAAAGCAATGTGCTGCTTGGCTGACCATTTCCTGATGGTAGAGTGTAGAGGAGATCTACAAACTCTTGGGACCATGCCCCGGAAACAAAAGACAGCGCAATGTTTGATTCTTGAAGGAATTGTTGAAAAGCAGAAAGGACATCAGGGCCAAGCTCGACTTCACCCTCGATTGAGAAGGCTTCTTCGAGGGCAGGTAGCTGGGCGTTGTTAAGAGCCCACGACAGAATGAAATTAGGAAGAGTGACCAGTTGGAGGACTGAAGGGTTGTAGTCCGCCAAGATGAGGGATAGAGGCTTCCTTTCTGATTTCAAGGTCATGGCCCATTGGAAGACGGCCAGAGATGGCAATGCAGTCCCACATCCAAGCTATTAGTATATAGTTAGACACATCAATACTGCATTGCATGCATGGGTCTCTCTACTTACCTCCATAACTCGAAAAGCCTTCTGTTCCAGCGTTGAGATAGCTTTGTTCGCAGCCAGAACCTTGACAAGGTCAACACTGCTCTCCCAGCTCTTGAAGCCGCCCTCATAAACCCCCGTTTTCACATCATGACTACCCAGACCCTCAGACTGCGCTCCAGCGACATCCTCCTCTTCAGCCATTAGCTGCACCCTCACATCCCACAACTCTCTCCGCGGCAATTGAATGGTAGTTCCATCGTCAAGCGTAACGTCAAGTAGGCTATAGGCAATCTTGGACGGTTGCTGGGCGAGAAGATCAGATAGTTGGTGGACAGTTGGTGGAAGCTGAGGTTTTCCTGGGACAGGAAATGCGCTGCCGGTGGCTACAGGAGCCGGGGCCGTTGGCTTGACATCCGAGGAGTTCTTCTCGTCGTCAGAAATGTCATCGCCTGCAAATCCAAACGAGAAAGACATGGCGAATGTTGTTTATTCGTGCGAGTCTTGACTCTATTCACTTGTAAGTAAAATGTCCCAAGGTTATGTCAAAAAGTTGTGAGTGTGTGCACTGTGTAGTATAGTGGGGCGTAGGGGCGATAAAGTTAGTGGTAAATATCCATGGATGTCGGACACTGTCTTCGAGAATCTCGTCAACTCCCGCGATTCTGTCCGTCATCAATCTCGATAACTCAATTTTTCTCCCGCTGTCAACATCACAGCGACTAAGCTTAAATACTCTTTAAATAAGTACACCAGTGAGACTCTCTCAACTGGTTATCCGAAATGCGTCTGTCGTTGTCGAGGCTGGCATCAGCTGCCAGTACCCAGCGTGGTCTGAAGCCGAATCCCATGGCTCTTCTCCCTCCTATTCCCTTGTATCGACGACTCTTACGTGCCCATCGCAAGCATTTGCCGCCCGAGATGAGAATCCTTGGAGATGAGTACATCAAGGCTGAGTTTAGAGCGCATAGAAAGGTGGATAACCCGGCTCATCTGGTAGGTCATTCATTGGAAGAGAGCTTATGAAGAGAGACGTGTTGACCCGAAAATCAGATTGGGTTCTTGACCGAATGGCAGATGTATGCGCAAAAGATTGAGGGTGACCAGTGGGTAGGTGACAAGCTGGATGAGCAGAAGCTCTCGAAAATGAGTGGTGAGTGCGTCCGAGTATCACCTTGCAGACCTGTTACTAAGTTGATTAAAGATGAGCAAATACACCAGCTGTACGAGTTGATGCAGGCTATTCAAAACAGGGGCAAGGAGGGTGGCGAGCAGGAATCATAGACGTCTAGAATGGATATTATACATCTTGTAGATTGTACGATAAGACTAACAGTAAGCCAATCTTTCACCCTGGAATTCGTTGGGCGTTGACATGCGTATTAATGTCCTGACGGCGCATGACAATGCAGTATGTGCTAGATGGCCGCAGAGAGTAACGAGATAGCCTTGGGTCATTTGCGAAAATCTAGGGAGGTATCTAAAGGCTTTTCCGGCTCCGTTCACCAATGCCATCATGTATTCTGACCAGACTCCTGACACCTAACCATCTATCTCCTCTCCAATGACTCCGCAATCCATACTGCTTGAATGGCGCTGACCTTTTTGGCGTAGTTCTTGTTAGTATAAACGTGCTCCAAGAACATGATGGCCTCCTTCTTCTGTCCATGTAACACGCTGGCGGGGTGAATAGCCACAACATGCTTGCCCTGGACCGTGACGTAGCTACTGTCAGGAGCCAGCATCGCAGTCTTCAGAGCGAAGCCTCGCAGGAAGCACTTGAGGACTTGCTCAGCCCGCTCTGGCGAGATTGGAACAAATGGCTGGGGGTCAGCTGGAGGAGCCTCTTCCAAAAGCTTCTCCTTGAGACACATTCCGCGAAGCTGCCTTCGGATGTTCAGAGCCTGTCTCATATTTCGCATGTTGATCTTCCGTTGCTTGCACCAATTCACTCTATCTGCGTTCTCAGCAGTGTACTGCTGGATGGTGGTGAGATACGTGATGATGTCTCCCTCACGGCGCTGGAGCTCCTTTCTAAAGGTTTCGACCTCTTCCTGTGCCTCCTCAGACTGGATACTAAGGAATATATCTTCGCCAGATGTAATACAGGAGATGATGTCGATTGCTTCAATCACACAATCAAATTCAGGATTGGCAGCCGCAAGTAGCACAGCTCCCAACGACGCAGAGATGGGGAAACGGGCCATTGTTTCACCAGTCTTGGTGATGGTGCCATCATCGTTCAGAGCGCCAAGGAAATGCAAGTGAATCAGCGCCTTCTCAATTGCTTCCGTTTCCGGTGGATCCATTAGAGGAAATGCCAGAACATCTTGGATCCCACGCGCCTTCATAGTCAATACTGCTCTGAGGACGTCATTGCGAAGAATTTCCGGAAGATCAGAATCTTGCAGCGTCTTGAATGCTGTTTCTGGGTACAGCCGGAAACATTTACCTGGGCCTTCACGGCCAGCTCGACCAGTTCGTTGGACAGCAGATGACTTTGAGATAGGCTTGGCAAGGAGAGATTCCATGCCAAGACGAGCTCGGTATTGCTTCACCTTCGCTTTTCCACAATCCACCACGTATCTGACTCCGGGTACAGTGACTGATGTCTCAGCAATGTTTGTTGCCAACACGATTTTTCGAGTAAATGATGCCTTGACGGGCAGGAACGCCTCGCGTTGTGCATCCATCGATAATTGACCATACAACGGGAAGACCTTGATCTTGGGGACGTTCGATGCCAGCGTTGCCGCGTATTCTTCGATCAGTTTTTGCGCCGCCTCAATCTCTTCTTGACCTGTCAGAAAGGCAAGGATGTCTCCGGGAAGTTGCTCTTGCAAGTGAATCTTGTATATCGTTTTAAGCAGTGCGTCCTGAAGGTCGGCTACTGGCCGCGGCTCGTGGTGAATCGTTACCGGGTATTGTCGTCCCTTGATCTTAAGAACCTGGAGCGCACTCTCATCTTGCACCTTGGGGCGAACGTCTTTGAAGAACTCCTGAATACCCTCCACATCTGCTGTGGCACTCATGATGACTACCTTGAGAGGAATGCCGCCGCGGCCGGACAGATCGCTGGCGAGAATCTGCTTCAGAAACCCGACCAAGAGATCAACATCCAGACTCCGCTCGTGGATTTCGTCAACCACAATAGCGCTGTAGTTCTTGAGGTTAGGGTCTCGCAGCAGTTCCTGGAGCAGCATACCCTCGGTCAAGAACTTGATACGTGAACCCTTTGGCACTTGATGGTCGAACCGAACTGAATAACCAACCAAACCGTCCGGTCGGCCTTTTCCTAGAGGCGTGCCAGCTTCCTGGGCAACTCGATGGGCCAGTGTCGTCGCAGCGACTCGTCGAGGTTGCGTGATAGCAACCGTGCCCCCGACTGAAATTTCTTCGTCCGATCCAGCGACCTTGATCTTTTGCCGCCTACACCAGGGTTCCTGGTAAAGGAATTGGGGAACCTGCGTACTTTTACCGGAACCCGTCTCACCCACTAGGACAAGAACATCGCTATTATTCCGCAGCGCCTGCTGAATGTCCTCGCGATATTGCCAGATGGGAAGCTGTTTGCGAGTTTTGAGCAGTTTTGGGTCTTCTCGGCTTCGTGTTTTTTCATTGTAACGATTCTTGACCTGGCGGTCCTTGAGATCCTTTGATGGCCTTTGCTGTATACTCTCCCTTTTCTCCGCTACGGCGCTGGCTGTTGTTGTCGTTGGGGCATCCGTAGAGAGGGTTTCGCTGTCTGCTGTTTTCGATACTTTTGTATCTGCTCCTTTAGGCTTGGAGGGTGCTGTGAGGTAACCCTCTAAAGAAATGACTTTTCCTCCGATGGTCACGGCATTTGGATCCTTTGATTTTGTTTTCCTCTTTTTAGCTGGAGGTGCAGAATTATTGTCGGTTGCCATTATGCTCATATTTGCTCGCGTTCTTATAAAGGTTCATTGAAGTCTGGGGTAGCTTTTTCTCTAGGTAGTTGGAAAATTTCATGCATGTTTAAGTGAGTCTACAGTGCTAGAATACTCGGCACTGTACATGCTCCACATCATGGATGAATGGATAGGTGCTACCTGTAAATAAACAAGCATTAAGTTAGGTACCTACATATGGATATTTCCTTACTTCATTAAGGTCAAAGAGGAAACAAGTTCCTCCGTCTTGAGATTAAAAGATTCACGGACATAAACCCTGATTCATTACAACTTTCTGGGGTGTAAAGACTGACATTGTAAGTCAAATATAAACGATGCCTAGTTCATTTCCATATTCACATCTCTTGCAATGTTTCTGGAGCGCGGTCGTTCGTACTCGGTCGAGGTTATAGCCCGAGACCAAGTTAAAACTAGCCCTGCAATTTTGAGGTGTAGATACAGTGGAATGAATGGGCAGATTAAACCGTCGCTCATACTTCCTAAACCAAAAAAAGTTGCTATGTTTCATCATATTGTGTGTAAGCCCCTTCCTTTTACTTGATACGAGCCAAGCGTTCTCGGTTCATTCTCGTAGCATCGTCAACACGATCGCTCTATAATCGACGTTAGCAACGAATCCAAACTGGTAGAAACGAAGAGTGACTTGCCTTATCCATAATACGATCGATCTGCTTATTCTGCGTGTCGACCTCCTTTCCAATAGCTCGGCCGACCATGTTCATCATGGACACCTGACTCTCAAGTTCGGTAATACCATCGTCGATCTGGTCCTCAAGTTCATCGGCTCCTTCTTCATCTTCCAGGTTGAACTTTCCGTAATCCTTCTTGCGTGGTTGTTGTCGTGGTCGGCCAGCAGCGTTCACCTCTCTGAAGTTGTTTTCCATGCGCTGGTTGGCTTGAAAGCCATCGCGGCGAGTGGCCTCCCGCTGCTCTCTTTCTGCTCTGTGGCGGTTCATGACTTCCTCGTCCGCCTTGGCTTTGCGCTGCTTGGAAGTAAAAGGGTTACTGACGTGAACGGCAAACATGCTACCGTTGAGTGTCTTGAGTTCGGCAGCCCGATCCTGGGCAATTTTGTTCTGGTTGGCGGCCAGATCAAGATGCTTTTCAGTGTTGTTCAGTCGTTCTCCCTGAGCTCCCAGACGAGCGAGAGTGGCACGACCAACTTCGTTGGCTTGGCGAGCCATCTGAACCGAGCGGTTGACCGAAGAGGCACTCTCCTGCTGGAGCTGTCGCTTCTCTGCCAGAATGGATTGGTATTCGACTTCTTCCTGTTCCTCGGCCGTCAATTCGCGCTCTTCACCATAACCACCGTAGGAGCCACCAGCAGCCCCCGATTGTGGGCCGTTGTTGGCGGGCTGTTGCTTTTGGGCCTGGCGTTCCTGGGCACCAGCAAAGAGATCATCGCGGTTGCTGTCAGGCTCGCTGGGCCCAAATCCACCATAACCACCCGGGCCTCTTGCACCAGCAGGTGGAGCAGGGTTGTTGTATCGGTTCTGAGAAGGAGCATCACCATATCGATTTCCACCATAACCACCCCCGGATCCGTATCGGTCAGCACCATAACCATTTGGGGGCTGAGAGTTGTAGCCTCCTTGGGCTGGAGGAGGAGCGCCGTAAGAGCTGGCGGCTTGAGCACCGGGGCCAGGGGCCGGACCATTGTTTAGACCAGCGCGGGCTTGCTGATAAGGAGTCACGTTGGCGTACTTCGCATCGTCGGCGTAGGGATCTTTGCCACCTTGTTTGGCGTAGGGATTGTCGGATGATACAGACTGAGACGATTTTTTGCGACCGAATAGAGCGTGGCGGCTGGCGTCGTCGCCATCGTCACCTTTCTTTCCAAAGCCAAACTTCTTCATGGCAGATTTGGTTGACGAGATAGAATATGAAACGAGATTGGAGTGTTGTCGAGATGAGTACTCGTGTCAGTGAACGAGGCGTAGGAGGAGGCGAAGAAGAAGAAGAAGAAGAAGTAAAAAGGAGTATTATGGATGTCAGAAGCTGAAAGGAGACGAGGATGGATGGTAGCGTTGGACTGCCTTAACTTATGAGAGAACTGACCGACGGACATGCAGTGAATGACTGAGTGGATGGATGGTAGGCTATGTATGGAGTGGGAGTGCCCCAGTTCCATGGGTTCTTAGTTTGGAGGTATGTACTTAAGGGGCGGGGGACAAAATGCCGGACGTAAGACTACTACAGAATAAACTTAATCTCGCTCAATAATATTAGCAAGAATTATTTTGTATATAAAAGATTTATATTGCAATACTGGGAGTAGTTGATTCTATCTGGTAGAGTCTCTTTTACTTTACTTTGATAGCTACAGTAGATGCTATTATATCAAAAGATAATTTGTATGTAGCTTTACCATGATTGTTTTATTTTCCGGGCCCTTATGGGGTACGAATTACTTAGGCAGGTACTGGTGGGGGAGAGCGGACCCTGGGGGCGCTATTCTGTACCTGACGGGACTGCCTGACTGTCCGCCCGAAGCATCCATGGAAGTAACTGGGCGACCTTTAGGTTTCCTTGAATGGATGTCATGGGTGGCGTGTTTATCCATTTAATTCTAACATCGTTTTAGGGATGGATCAGGCTCTCGGCAGGCCTAGACTGGGAGAAGGTTTGAGTTCGCAAGGCACTTATACTTTTGTTGTGAAATACCGTGGATAGATGGAAGCAATGGATGCAATGCAATAGACGCCCAACAAGCAATGGAGCGCCTATCGCTTGAGATCCAATTAATCCATCTATGGATGCAAGGATCCATACCGAGCCCCTGGTGTTACAGCCGCAATCTGGAACTGGAACCACTATGCAAGTCCCCGAATCCTTAATAATAAATGGACATACATATGTACACTTGAGCAGCAGCGGGCATATACTGGCTACCTATTGAGATTGTGATTGCGATTCAGGTCTTTCAGCAATGACCATGTCCTTGTGTACATCAAATCACAAAGTTTATACAATATGACAACGCCTAACTGCACGGATACTCTGATTGCGAATGAGTGTCTATCGACTTAAGTGGCTCAGCCTTTAATGCGTCAGCTTGTGGCGGCAGCTTCATGTACTATTTTAGTCTACCTACATAAGTGCCAAGGCAATCCATTAGTACCCTTGCTGTCGGGTATGATGTCTCTCTCATACGACCGATATCGTGTTGCGTACAGATTCGGGGTCGATTTCAGCTGAAGTGCGTTTCACCACTTATGGGTTTGAGAAAGACTATAGAACAAAGTTGAACGCTGCCATTATCTAAGTAACAATAGGCTAAACGCCCGTATGTATCAATATAGTTTCATATGTGGGGTGATGGATTTCATGCTACATTCCGTGTTCTGGAAGGGCTCTGGAATGGGGACCATGTACCTGTGCTTCGAATCGATCAGTAACCTCTAATATCAACTCCAACAAAATGAGAGGGTGCCTACTTAGGATTCTTCTCAACCTGAAGTTAGTCCTGTCTTTGAAATGATCTAGGCCACAGTTGACATCAGTGATATGAAATCGTGCGTAGCATTTTACCCTAGGGTAAGTTTAAGCATGGATGTCCGAGTGGAGTAATCCAGAACGAATGCGCGATACCAACCTGGAATTCAAGTTGATGCTTAGGCATCTACAGTACCATACCCGCGTTCCAAAAAACTGCCACTGCTTTGACTCGAATCAATGATCGCTTCAATAACACTCATCCATTCATCATGCGTTCACCCAGTCTAAAGAGCTTGTAGTAGTTCACCCATTATGATAAATTGATGTGGAAGATTGGATGACAAGGTTTTTCATAGGTAGTAACCGGCCGATGATTCATCATAAAGGCAGGCACTTGACAGAATGGCATAGCTGCGACTGAGCTTCATGAAACACAAGCATAAAGGAAAAAGAATATAGTATGAGTCGATAATACAAATGAAAATGTCACAAATTATTGGATATTTAAATGAAGCGGTCTCAAGGTATTCATTCATCTAGGTAGGTTCCTTTAAAAACGGCGAGCTCTTCATTCGGGAGCTGTACCCCAGGCACCCGACCACTAATGGAAGTCTTTCATGGACCATTACCCACTAGCCGCAGCCACTAAAGATCCATGAATCCCCACTGACTCCGCTCTATTGCTGCTGAGACATCTATCCTCGATCCATGGATGGCACCTAGGTCCGTACCTACCCAGCTCTACAGATACTCCCGTTATGAAGTAACCTCCTGTAAATTAGAACCATTAAGGCGACCAGAGCACGCCAGGCTCTGATGGGCCTCTCATGATTGGCCGCTTCACCGATGCGTCACCTCTGACTCGCACCTTTTCCGATTCAGTCAGCCCGTAGATGTATTGTTGGATATTTTGACTTCGGTTTTCATCCGTTTTTACCCCATTCATTGTTTCAACTTAAAAAGCGCTTCGCGCTTCATCACTGACTGTCAACCTTCTGCATCGGCTTCCGCTTCATCACAAGTTCTGCATCCCTAATCGACGTCATGCTTTGCATCTCCTGAGCCGGCAACTGACCGCCTCAACCCAGCCTTCTTTAGAGCCGTGATTGTGCCTTTATCGCTGCTCTCTTATTACGACTCACAACATTTCTCAGAAATATCAACAAGATGATAACTCAAATACACTACGAACTCCCTTTTCTCGTCATTGGATATTCCGCTCTATTATCATATCTATTACAGCGCCCATTATTATCAATATCTTGACTTGAAGAACTCAGTTGACACCGCTCCAATCTTGAACTTGGTCTGCTTTTTTCTTCCTTTTCTTCTTGGAAGCTCTCTGTTGCTATCAGAGCAGTCATGTCTGTCTTCACCTATGATCCGGACCCTCCGAGGGTCTCGTCTCCTTGGACAAAGCTCAGTGATTCGGGCAAGGACGAAACTGAGCATCTCGACTCAGATGTTCAAATACCAGCCCAGCAGCCAGAAGCGGGATTATTATCCGATTACGGAGTAACCAAGCTTCAGGCCGAGCCACAAGAAGGTCCCACTGAATATAAGCTTCATCTACTTCTTCGACCACGGAGAGTGTTCAGGAGCATGAGTACAACCAGCAAGTCGCGTCATGGGCGACCCAAGTCGTCGGCCCCTTCTCCGGCTGCGTCCAGTCAGCCTCGACAACAGAGGCTTGAGCACTTAACGACTCAGCTCTTGTGGAGACTACAACAGTCTTCTCCGTACCACTCGTCCAGCTCCAAGGAACTGGCACTCCCCAGGCTTCCAGACGATAACGTTGATCTCACTGCTCCCGTGAAGCTCAGCAAACTTGTCCCTGGTTTGGAAGAATCCAGGGGGGCTTTGTACGAAATAGGCGTCGCAGACGATGGCACGCTTGTTGGCCTCACCAAGGACGAGATGGAAGAGAGCATCACGACCTTGAGAGTAATGGCTGCAAGCTTAGGTTGCACTGTTGATGTTCGTCGGAGAGTGATTGTCGGCGACTGTGAATGGGTCGAGTCCACAGAGTTAATCGACAGTAGTGTGGTCTTATCGGGTGAAGTCATCAGACAAGGCAAACTCTGGGTCGCTGAAGCACTCATCATGCCCTACCTCGGCTTAATAGATGAGGCAAACAGAGAAAACAGCACCGCCTACAGTAAACAGTCTGCAGCAGAGAGAATTGCTGTGCCTAGCCGTGGAAGCTCGACGACGCCGCAATTGAGAGTTACTTTCACTGGGCCTACAACTTCTGGCAAATCGAGTCTCTTGGGAACATTGTCAACAGGTATCCTGGACAATGGCCGTGGTAACAGTCGCCTAAATCTGCTTAGGCATCGTCACGAAATGGTTACTGGAGTCACAAGCTCGATAGCTCAGGAACTTATCGGGTACAAAGACCAGTCAATTCTCAATTGCAGTCATGGAAACATTGAGTCCTGGGTAGATATCCACAACTGTTCTGAAGGCGGTCGCTTGGTATTTGTGTCGGATTCCGCAGGTCATCCAAGGTATCGGCGCACAGTCCTTCGTGGTTTGATGAACTGGGCTCCTCATTGGATCATCCTATGTTTGGCCGCTGATGACACTGAAATAGTGACCAAGAGCCCAGATGTGCCTAATGGTCTGGGTATCTCAGCAGGTGGTGTTGATCTTGTCAAAGCACACCTGACTCTATCTCTCAAACTGGATATTCCTTTGGCAGTTATCGTTACTAAGATGGATCTCGCTTCTAAGACGAGTGCGCACAAAATCACAAACAAGGTCTTGTCAGCTGTCAAAGAAGCTGGGCGTGTGCCCAAAGTCCTTCGGCCTGATCAGAAGATATGGAGAGACCTGGGTAGAGTGCCCGATGACGACTCTGCCAAGGTGAAGGACTTGTTGAAGGGGATCTCCGAGAGTGGAAACCTGACTGAGATTGTTCCAATAGCGTTTTCGAGTGCAGTTAAGGGAAGTGGAATTGGCCTTTTGCACGCACTTTTGGAAAATCTACCACTGCCACCTTCACCAACCGCTCGCGATTATGTCGGAATGGCGTTGAATCCAGAACAGCCCAAGTGTCTCTTTCATATCGACGATACCTTTTCTTTACCAGCATCGTATGGTAATTTGACCAGTGCCTCTGGAAAAATGGCCGACCCTGGTATCGTTGTATCTGGCCATCTCAGGTTTGGAGAGTTTTCTATTGGGGACAAAATTGTTATTGGGCCTTTCCCGCCCGAGGATGACGAAGCTCGCGAGTTGACTCCAGAGGGTAGACAATCACCCAGTAGTTATGGGCTTTCGATCTCACATCCATCGTCAGCAGAGCTGGCTCGTGTTGCCATGAAGAATGCTGTATCCGCATCGGCAATTGCAGGGGAGTGGCACGATGCTCAGATTGTTAGCATACGTAACCTGAGACTCCCAGTCTCAACTCTCGAAGCCGGGCAAGCCGGATCAATTGGCCTCAACATCCAATCACTCAACACTCGTCTCCAGAATGGCAATACAGAATACAACCCCGTTGCCGAAATCCCTCGCATTCGCCGCGGCATGATCTTAGCAATCCCGTCGAAACATATGGCAGACACTGGATTGAAGTTGCAAGCTGCAAGCGGGTTCACGGCGGTTTTTGATGATCCGGACATCCACACACTGGCCATTGGCTCCTTCGTAAATATATACATTGCTAGCATTCGGACGGTAGCGCGCATCCGGCGAGTATCTCGTCAAGATAATGTATGGGAAGCCATCGCCGCGGACACGGATGAGATGGAGGGGGTTTTCAGCCTCAACGATGAATTTGACTTGAACAATAATAAAAACGAGGGTGATCAACCCAAGGGCGGAGTCGAGATGGGCCTGGAGCTTCTACATCACCGAGAATGGATAGAGATGGGTTCGCGGGTTATACTGTTAGAAGGTGGGAGTCAGGATAAATCTGGGCTAGAGGGTTTCGTTGGTAAAGTTGTTGAGATTGTCGACTAACAGTTCTAGCATGTTGTTTTCCAGGGTATTATTGTATCATCCGCGGCAGTGTTCACTTATTTCTTGTCTTGAGTATTTCCTCATTTTGTAACAGTTGATTTATGGCACCATTCGTTTCTTGGACACCGCATTGTTGTTCTAAAAGGTCTCTTATCATAACTCCAAAGACGCCAAATGTATACGCAAGCCCCGGGTATGGTTGATCTATGCCCTAACTAACCCATAAAATAATGTCCATGTCAAGACGAAACCTGAGATGCCATTGAAAATGCCGCCAACCCAGAAATCAAAAAACCCTCGATAGAATCGCGAAGGATCAAGGGGAGCGTGGCCCTTGGGAAGCGATTCAGGGGCAACTTTGAGGACATAAAAGAGGAGCGTGGTGATGAAGGAGAAGACGATGTAAACGAGGAAGCCGTAGTAGGACTCGAGGCCGAGGACTCCAGCAGTCACTCCGAAGAGGGAAGCAGTGAGACTGTGGAGGTTGGAAAGAGCCTATGCGTAGAAAGGGTTAGCAAAGACAAGCTGGAGGTGGCCGATATCAAGGATAGCTGACCTTGGTGTTATGAATGACAGACTCGGGAACGATTGGGTTGATCTGAAGTTCGCGTTCGGAAGGCATTGTTGCGGATATGGCGGGGCGGTTGTATCTTAACTGGCTGCTTTGTCGGGGAGTATCACTGGACAATTATAGACAAGAATATGGATATAGTAGCTTCGTATTCTTGAATGAAGCTATCAACGCGATGTACTCGACTGTAGGTACTGGTAGCTTCTTGGTTGCCCCATGATGACAGCGTGTCGGTCCGTCCTATGTTCCGAAGACCGACACTGGTGAAGTGGGGTTGACCAATCAATGCCTATAACCAAGCAAGAGCTCGGTCCAGCTACCGACAGATGAAGAAAGGACCCCTCCACGAATTGTGATTCCAAATGGGCAATCGCTTGGCGGGGTCAGGTAGGTAGTCTAGGTAGGTATGGAGGTAGGGAAGTATGGAGCTTAACTGGAACTTCTTTATAAAGATCCCCCAATCTGTAACTTGCAAGCAATTACCTATTTTCTGAGCTGTTATAACAATTCTTGCTCACGACTTTTTATCAATCACAATGACGCAGGATTTCGCACCTCTAAAGAACGACCTGTTGCTTCGCACAGCATGGGGTGGGTTATCAGCGTCTCGGTTGTGAGAATCATGCGAGCTGTGCTGAGACTTTCTGTGTTGCGACTTAGGCCAGACCGTTGAACGTCCTCCCATGTGGGTTATGCGACAAGGTGAGGAGGCAATGGGCTCAAGAACCAAGATACATATCATTTTATCTAACTGGCCCAATTGACAGCTGGCCGCTACCTCCCGGAGTATCACGAAGCCAAGGGCAACCGAGACTTTTTCGAATGCTGTCGCGACCCCGAAGTTGCGACAGAAATTACCCTTCAGCCCGTCCGCCGATTCGCAGGCCTCATCGATGCCGCCATCATCTTTTCCGATATTCTGGTCATTCCGCAGGCCATGGGCATGACTGTCGAGATGGTTGATAAGAAGGGCCCGCACTTCCCGAACCCGCTCAAGAGCCCTGATGACGGACAGTACAGTCAGGTTCTCGCCAAGGATGTCAATGTTGCATCTGAGCTCGGCTACGTTTATGATGCAATCACACTGACACGCCAGAAGCTCGAGGGCCAAGTGCCTTTGATCGGATTCTGTGGTGCTCCCTGGACACTGTTCTGCTATATGGTCGAGGGTGGAGGCACCAAGCTGTTTGCGCAGGTCAAGACATGGATCTACAAGTATCCCGAGGAGTCAAAGCGGCTCCTGGCCAAGATCGCTGATATTTGTGTCGAGCATCTGGCCCTGCAAGTAAAGGCTGGCGCTCAGGTAAGAGTTCTCAAAAGCGTACGGAGTACGACGCGTCGTATATAACTGACACAATTTCTTTCTCAGTCAGTAATGGTCTTTGACTCATGGGCAGGAGAGCTTGGTCCTTCCTCTTACCGCCAGTTTTCTGAGCCTTATCTCAAGCAAATTGCCGAGAAGCTTCCTGCTAAGATCCAGAGCCTGGGTCTGGAAAAGGTGCCTATGACCGTATTCCCCAAGGGCGCTTGGTACGCCCTTGACTCTGCCTGCAATCTGGGATATAATGTTGTCGGCATGGACTGGTTGCATGACCCCAAGGAGGCTGTCAAGATCCGCGGCGACCGCAACATCGTCTTTCAAGGTAACGCCGACCCCGGTGTATTGTATGGCACCAAGGAAGCCATCACCAAGGCTGTGGAGGAGATGGTCGCGGGCTTCTGGGTCGGAAACAAGGGTTGGATCGCCAACCTTGGTCACGGTACGTAGTCTGCAGCATGAAGTCGTTGAAGACGAGCACTGACAAAATCAGGAATCACCCCTGGCGTGAACCCCGATCACCTCAAGCATTACTTTGAGGAGATTCACCGCCTCACAAAGAAGAACTGATGGTAAAATAGCAACATATTCTACATTCGAATCGTTTTGAATTACCATAAAAGATCGGAAATGGTTGCGAGAGTATAAGGGTTGGCAAGGGGAAAGGCACGCCAGAGAAAAGTCCTTAAAAATGTAACATAGTAAAACAGCATGAGCAAGGTATGGAGAAAATCGACTCTCATTGCATATCATTCAGTTAGTAGAATGATGTTTCCTCCCTTCCAGGTACTAAGTCTACCTATCCTATCCTATGCCTTGCCGTTGCCCCGTTTTATCTTATGGATGGTCTACGTTACTCAGTAGGTAGCCAGAACCTCTTTCAGGTCCAATGTCAGAAACGCCAAAACACCAAGCTGTGAAAAGAAACCCAGACCCGATGATAGCAAAACATGAAAACTTTTGGATCATTCCTCAGAATGTGAATGAAACGATGGCAATGTGAGACTTGAAGATGCTCACACATTAAGCCTTCTTGCCAAAGAGCCAGTTCTTGCCCTTTTGAGCCAATGACTCGCCAGCGGCAGGGGAGGTGGCGGATTTGGGTTCCTCATCGTCGGTGATGGCACCTTCATTGCTGGGCTTACGGGTGAGTTCAACGTCCTTGTCCTTGAAGACATTGCCCGCGCCGCCGCGACCAGAGTACTGAGTACCATAAGACGGACGTCGAGGCACACTATTCTCTCAAGTTAGTGAACGAGCTCAAGGGGGGGAGGCTCTAGTAGGAGTGGGATTGAGCAGAGACGAGAGTAGGAGAAAACATACGCTTCAACGTCTTGACGCTTGCGAGTCTCGCGAGGATCGTCGTTCTTGGCCATGTTGCCTGTACCACCTCGACCGGTGGTGACGACGGAGCCCTTCAAGACAGGAGTCTGCAACTTGCTGGGGTCTGTCTTTTCTGTTGTGGCTGAGTCGGCCATATTGCCAGCGCCGCCTCGACCATGAGAGGAAAGCATTTTTGGTGCTGTTGAGGGTAATTGAATGTGCGAGCGAAAGAGTCCGGATGGCTAACCGCCTAGAGTTGTGATGTCTTTGAGTGAGTGAACGAACGAGCCGCGATGTAGCTAGCTGAGTTGTTCAGTTCTGGGATCAGGCTAATAAGACTATTGCTTTTAAAGGTTCACAGTAACAAAGAATGTGTGTAATTCAGGTAATCAAAGTACGAAAAACCAATACTGGTTGCAGGCGGCGGTGGTGACAGTTTTTAACCCAATGCCAAGTCCGTCCTCGTGATGTCGTTATTCGTTGCCAGAACTTTCCCCTACCCTGTCTCTAGGTACATAGGATGTGTTCCCATGATCAACAGAACAGGGGAGAGAAAAAAAAAAATTCGATAGGTGCTTGGCCACTAAGGTACTAAGTCGCCATTTTCCCACTCACCAAATGCCAGGAACAGTTTGCGCCTAGCTAAAGAGTGTAGACTATCCAATGGCCAAGCCTGGCCAGGCCTTGTGTGCTCACTAAGTACCTAAGTACGTTAGGCTGATCCGAAGCTGGGCTGAGAATTAATTCTTTTGGGCGTGGGCTTGGCTTGCTCTCGATAGTTGCTTAAAACTGTCTTGAGCAGTCATTGTCTCTATTCCTCTGGAAAACATAGTAGGTAGGTCGAAATAACTTTGCTTTCAACCACCCATGTCTTTTAAATAATGAGGCTCAGTTAAAGCTCAACCGAGTCTTCAACTCTAGGACAAGTAGATCCAAGTACCCGAACACCAGTTCCACTTAGTATCTGCACTAAGAAGCCATGTCCAGTCACTCAAATTTGGTTGCGTAATGAAATTTGATGACCTCGTGCTGCCCCAGATCTTGGCAGGATACCTAACATGTACAAGCTTTTTTTCATCGAACTCGGAGGCCAGCTGAAAGGATGAGTGAGATCTGGGCCTCGATACGGACTGTATATCTACCTTAATAGCTACTATATGTTAGACACAAAAAGGGAAAGGCCTTGAAAGAATCTGACCAATAATTGCAAAAGCGCATGAGTGAGTTTTCGTATGAACTGCTGCAAGGTTATAACTTATACATACTGCAACCAAAACTGTCCATGTGTATAACACCGAAATTCTCTGTTAGGTATGTGCCGACAACGTCAGGTATGGAACTCACTAAATCTTCCAAGGGTCTTCTCTCTTTCGACCAAGGAGAAAATCGGTTAGGTTAGGGTTTAGTTAGGCTGAGTTGGCCGAGATTCTCTTTTTCCCTGATCGCCAAGAGATACCTACAGTCCCATGGTGTAATCATCTCTCTTCGCTCTCGCCGTGCTCCGACTTCCACATAACTGCTCCCATAATCCGTCCGTGGTCGCTTCTGGACTGGCGTGCACCGAGACAGTGGATCGGGTTAAATTGGTGGCTGGAAGTTTAGGTATGGGCAAGGCTTGCAGTGAGCTTATCTTATTCAACACTAGATTAGGCCTCGTGACTGCAAAATATTGGCTCTTGTCAATTTTAGGGCTTCAACAGGGTAGGGCTGTTCCAGGCTGATCAAGACCCTGAAAATGGTGGCTAAGCTTGTCTAAGTGCAATGACGTTTGTTCCTTGGACCCCCTGACTTGACTTGACTTGACCATGATTTTTGTTGCAATCAGCTCTGCTCTGATCGGCCATCACTCTCCAGTCGATCCTAGAGATTTTCTTTACTCCTAACTCACATATCAGTTCGTGGTATTGTATCACAAACACATGGCAGATTTGAAACAAGAAGATGGTGGTCATCAATCAATTCCAAACGCCAACGCCGTATCCATATCTCCTCAATTGCACCTTGACCTTGTAGACCGGAGAAGTGTCCTGTCTATCCGTACATCTATTGGCACTTAAGCTCCGATCCCACAACCAAGAAGGACTGTGTTTCAGTCTCTTCTTTAGGCATTGTGGCATCATCTATGCCTTTTGCTTCCCATCTCTTGCGGGTATAATGCTTATAAACGACTCGAACCTGATAGCTCAATTTCGACACAATCATCAGCGCTAAAGGATATTTCCAGCCACCACATAAGCTTGACCAGCCTTTTCAGCTCTGATCGTACATCATCTCATCGTCGCCTTCACCTTTAAGGTTTGTATCTTTGCGAATGGGGATCTTGATGCCTTGAAGTGCAAACGTCTTGCTTAGGGGTGTACTCTCACACACACCAGGAAACTTCTTGGCCGAGTATACGCTGAAGTCCTGGCTGAAGCACGAGGCCAAGATTGGTGCTCGACCTTGGTTGACGTTACCTCCCAGACCACCAGGGCCTCCGGGTCGTCCAACGTTAACAAACGAGAATCTTAACCTAGAAACTCGAAATTAGCACTGACAAATCGCTATTTGCTCATATGCATTCGTGTCGCTCTTACCGGAAAGTACCTTCAGTGCGAACGCTCAGGTCTTGGAGAACAAACCAGATACCCGCCTTCTTCTCAGTGTCATTGAGACGAAATGCACTTGCAGCCAGACTCCCAATCAAGTTCCTTGTGAACATTCCCTGGGGCTGGCCTCCCACGACCGCCATTCGGGTGAGCGCATTTTGATCCTGGCCGTAGCCGTTGCGGAAAGGGGCACCGGGCGATGGAGCGGGAGGGTCGGCACTATAGCCGCTGTGTCGCGGGTAATATTGCTGAGGCGGACCGTAGGAACTGCTCGACGGGTACGACGGTGCTACTCATGTGTCAGATGCCGCGTTGTTTATGCGTTTGCAGCTTCGGTTTCAACTAACCTTGCCCATAGCTTTGTTGGACCGACGGAGGATACTCCTGCCCGTATCCCAATCCCTGGCCTTGAGGATAACCAGACTCGCGGCTTGGAGGAAGAGCTTGCTGCTGATAGGAAGGCGTGCCAGGCTCGATAGTTGAATAAGGGTAATTGTTTGAGGATGCCACAGAGCCTGGTCCAGTTGAAGATCGAACGAGGTTTACTTCTTTGATACCGTCCTTGTCCCACAAGTCAACGGACAGCACGAACATGGCATGATCAAGAGTACTGCGGGTATCGCGTTAGTAAGGAAACCGGTCTCTTGCATTTCTGTATAAGCGGCAACCCACTTGTAATCAACCTCCTTCCCCGTCTCGCTGTCTATTATAACAAGACGAACACACGGCGGCGGCGTGATTGGGCGGCGGTCCTGTAGGGGAATTGTGAGAAGGATGGACAAAGTCGCGGGTGGGAAGCAAACGCACCTTATCGCCAAAGCCACACATGCGCGCACGTATGGGTTGCTGTTGCACATCGAGACTATCGAGCTGTATTAGCCAAGAGACAAGATGACACCTTGAGAGGCTATATATATGTGACCAACCTGTACTTCAAGCGCGTGCCTTCTTCCATTTTGGAGAAAGACGGTGGTTCATATTTGGGCTTCTCGTGCTGGTCACTGGGAGATGGCTCTGAGGAAGACGGGGGAGGTTCATCGTGTCGCGAAGGAGGAGGAGGGTGAGGTCGGGGATATTGACTCGGATGAGGCTGTTGATACTGAGTCGGAGGATATGGTGGCAGTTGAGAATGGTGGTGGGATGGTGGTGGAGGAGGAGCGTGGTGTTGATGCGAAGACAGCGAGTGAGAAGATGGCGGCGGCGGCGGAGGAGGAGGAGGAGCATGAGAGGAATGATGATGTTGAGTTGACGGTGGAGGTGGTAGAGATGGCGGGGGATGCTGGTGTTGCTGTTGCTGTTGCTGTTGTTGGTATGCGTGAATAGGTGGTGGTGGTACACTGGGCGAATAGCCAGGGCCGGGCATTCGCTGGGACATATCGGGAGGGTGATAGGACGAGTTCATTGTAGATTGCGATTGTGATTGCGATTGCGATCGCGATCGACGGCAGCGAGTACAAGTATATGTATATACCTATATGTATATAGATATATATAGATATAGATGGGCGTGAGTAGGAAAGTAGTAGGCAGATATCCGAACGGGATGGACGGACGATCTGTGAAGGACCAAGCGAAGAGGAGAAGAAGTTGCGCGGACAAGGCGAGCTATAAGAGCAAGGTGCTTTGATAGTTGTTTCGCTTCGCTTCGCGTTGCGTTGCGTTACGTTCGTCCGTTTCCCCGTTCGGTCCGTCCCTAGCGACGCATGGAAAGTTGAGCAAGGACAAAAAAGCAAGGAAGGTAAATGACACAATCAAGTGAGCTGTTATTAGGAGAGAGGGAGAGAAACAGAGAAGAGAGAGAAAAACAAAAAAAAGGAAGAACAAAGCGCCAAGACGCGAAAGCCACCAAATGGAGAGGCCGATGATTATGATGTCTCTTCCCAATGTAGATGTGTACTCTGCCCGTACTCTGTACTCTGTACTCTGTACTGTGCTGCAATGCGAGGTGAGGTAAGGTTAGGTAAGGTAAGGTAAGGTGAGGTGAAGCGAGGTAGTGAATGCGGGTTTCTGGTAAAATAAGTCAGCTCCATCCATGGTGGAGAACCCAGAAGCCCGGCTGAAGGTAAAGTGTAAATTGAGAGTTTTAGCTCTCAAGTGGCGCGGCTCGGGAGCGCTAAGAAGGGTCTCAATCCCCTCGATTCATCCACTATCTAACTACCTAGTACCTAAGTCTCGGGTCAGTCATTCTAGGGACCTCCATATCTATTATTACCGTACCTAACCTAATGCTTGAGCGCTGAACTTTGTTTCCCGCGCCACAATGATTTCAGTTTATCCCAAGGCAATGGTTGGTGATGTATTGGATGGAGGGTATTCAGATCTGATCCATCCATCCATGGCACAGAACAAGACATGTCTAACATAGGCATCTCCGAGCACTAAACCATAAACTGCACAGAACTTACGCGATGCCATACAAGGCTTAAGCCAATCTTGGAAACATGCCAGAGAAGAGCCGAATCCAAGCTGAAAACACTGAGACCTCAACAAGGACTGGGCCATCGGGTTTAAACTAGTGTGCATCGCATCATAGCTGTATGTTCCAGCTAACGTTAGGAGTAAGAGAAAAGAGGCAACTGAATTGGTCCATACCTCCATGTAGAAAAGAAAGGTGCACGCACATGTGAACAAACACAGCAAGCCACTTACTTCTACCTTGAGTGCCACTTACTGTACTCACGAGACAACTGTCTCATTTGTGTAGCACAAGGAGCCTGGCGCACCATCTTTTAATCCAATTATCATGAGAATAGCTGCAGTTCTATCAAAGCGGCGACGAGCCAATCTTTCTCACCGCATGAGGCTAATTTTGAGGAGTGAGTTGGAGGTAGGTAGCCATGCTTACTGGAATACAATGGAGTCTTTGTTCAACGTTTCCCCCCCTCTCTTAGGTACTACTGTAAGGTTAGTAGGTTCTATTGTATCCATTGATCTCGACTCACCATGGAACAATAGTACTCGATCCTTAACCCTGTCCCTGTCCAGTTTGTTGTCAATTTTCAATACATAGAGGTAGGTATTCAATATCAATGATGCGGATCAACTTCGGATGGATTGAAGCAGCTATTTAGACAGTTAATGAATCAAAATTTGATGCTTAGGTACCTAGGTAAATAAATAGGTATGTAAACACTACCTAATTATACACTTGATTTCACACCAACAAATAAGACTCCTTTACTCGAATCTTCAATCTTCCATATGTCATATTGCATGCAACAATTGATCAACTTACTCTTGCTTGCTGACTCAAAAACTACGTGACTCTGCCCGCTCTCAGGTCCTCGACCGTGCACTCAACATCGTGTTATCTCTGTGTCGTACAATTGGTGGGCCTACAATGGATGCCACCCCCCTCTACCAGGCTAGTTAGGTACAGTAGCCCCGATGGTCGGGCAGCCTGCGTCAGTGGTAATTTGCTTTGACAGTACCTGATTAAAGCCCCAATCACGTCTCTACAGCGTACGTCTATGCTCGAGGGGGAGCTTTAGGTCAATCAACGTTATGAGCCCCGCCATCGTTTTGACATGAGAGCCCCGCAGTCGGAGTCATTAGCAGTCATAGCAAACAGTGATAAATTCGCCGACTGCTCTTTATGTACGTGCTCTACTTTGATCCTACCGTGATTTTTACCTAATTCAAACTCAAGTCCAACTGAAAATATATCCCAATCACTTAGTACCTTGTCTACCTATAATACCCAGTCCGTCATGGATCTCGTCAACAGGTTGGTTCGCCCCGTTTTGGACAGTTGAGTTGCGTGCGCTCAACCGTTGACATCCCACTATCAATATATTCGGACACTGATTGATGTCAAATCCCCTCCAGTCTCGAAGGCCGTCTTCTGTTTGCTGTCCCTAAGAGTAAGTTGACTCTCCCACCTGCAAATATACCGACGATGCTAACGTCCTTGTAGAGGGTCGACTCAATGCTGCTACACTTAACCTCCTCGAAGGTGCCGACGTCCAATTCCGCCGCGAAAACCGCCTCGATATCGCCCTCGTAAAGAATTTGCCAATTGCTCTGATCTTTCTCCCCGCTGCCGACATTCCTACCTTTGTTGGTGAAGGCCGCTGCGATCTCGGAATTACCGGATGGGACCAAGTTCAGGAACACGATGCCTCGGTTCGCGCCTACAACCAACTGCGACGCAGCTCAATTGACCTGACTTCCACCGAGGACAAGGTCGCTGGCTCTGATATGGTCATGGAGTTGGGCTTTGGAAGCTGCAAGCTTCAGGTCCAGGTTCCCGAAAAGGGACAGTACAAGACCCCCCAGGATCTCATTGGCAAGACCATCGGAACCAGCTTTGTTAGCCTTGCTGCCGATTACTTCCTTAAGCTTGAGCAGGGCGAAGATGCTGGCGGCGACCTGTCGCCCCGTAAGATGCGCACCAAGATTGTTGAATTGAGTGGCAGTGTCGAGGCTGCTTGTGCTCTCGGTGTTGCTGAGGGTATTGTCGATCTCGTTGGTATGTGACAGCCATTGACTATGGTCAAATACCATGACTAACAATGATTTCCTTTCTTTTAGAATCTGGAGAGACAATGCGAGCTGCTGGCCTCAAGGCCATTGATACTGTCGTTGATTCTACTGCCGTGCTCATCAAGTCGAAAACACCCTCTAACCCCGAGCTTATCGACCTCATCACTTCACGTATCAAAGGTGTCATTACTGCAAAGAGCTACGTCCTTTGCCAGTACAATGTTGAGCGAAGCCGTCTGGTCGAGGCGACCAAGATCACCCCTGGGAAGCGATCGGCTACAGTCACGACTCTCGACGAGGAGGGTTGGGTTGCTGTCAGTTCCATGGTTGAGAAAAAGAAGATTGCCCTTGTGATGGACGATTTGACCCGGCTCGGCGCTGAGGACATCCTTGTACTCGATATTCACAACGCACGATAAATGGGGACAACATAGACTGAACGGCTGTACTGGAAGGCGTTGGCATGCATAGGTCGGTACTGGTAGGCGTGGGTCTTATATGGGCAAACGGCGCTTTGGAAAATCAATGGATGGCTGGAAAAGAGAAGGAGTGACAATGAATGGCTGCATGTAAAAAATGCCATTTTACCTTTGCTGTAATACGATTTCTCCATTGAGACTTTGGTTCTTCTTTCTCCGCCAGTGCAGATGACGGAGTTGTGCCTGGGCCTGGGCCTGGGCTTGGGCCTGGATAGAAAAGATCGGCGCTGGACACGTCGTATTGCCGTGATGAGGCTGATTGCTTCGAAATAGTGGCTCGGCGAACAGGTAAGGAAGACAAATAGTACTTGCACTACAGAGTAGATGTAGGTGGAGGCCTAGTATGTACTTAGGTAGGTAGTACGTGTAGCACGGCTGAGCGTGACTAGTGCTGATATTGTACTTCCATTTGGAGCTCCAAAGCTTCCAGAGAGCTTCTTTGCAAGTGAAAGTTTCTCTAAGGAACAGATCCAGGAACAAGGATGCATAACTTGACGCTAGTAAAGGCTATATACTGTAGGAATGAGGTTATGATGATCGGGAGGCTCGGGAGTCTTGTGGGTGTCAAGACTGGCAGGCGATGACCTCACTAGGGCGGCTACGTAACTACCTAGAAATGAGCCACAACCGCCTTCAGCTCTTCAGATCTTTACCTACTTGCTACTTCTCTATTCACTCATGCACTAATTGAAGAAGATCTGGATCAAATATCTAGACTAAGTAGAGGATATCTTCTTTGCATCTTTGTATTTCATCTCTACTCAACCTGCCCATGCACCGCTGAGCTAGAACCCTTGACGCTCGTTACCATACACTCACTCTACCAACTAACGAGAATCCACCTATCTATCGCCATGGCCAAAATCGGTCCTCCACCAGACAATGCTAGCAATAACCAGCCTTCAACTCTCTACTCGGTAGGTCTCTGTTTCTATCAAGTCTTCTTTTGAGGACATGTTATTTCGCAGAAAGACGAGAAACCTCGTTGTTCCTGCGATGTCGAAACGAAACGAAACGAAACGAACCAGGTAGTTAACAGGAATGCGTATCTCTAGCTTGTCATGACACCAATCAATATTACCGTTTTCCTCATCTCGCTTCTCTTGGTCGACTTCCGTCACACTGCCGGTCGCAATAACTTCTACGCCACGGGCAGCAAGCAGGCATGGTGGATGCCTCGATGGCTTCTCCAACCATATCAACATATTGGACACAGCGACCATGATGCTCATGGTCGCTGGCATTACCACAGCAAGCAGAAGAAGCTCATGAAGATGGAAGCGGACGAGGCCTTTCAGATGAGATCTACCGTGCTCGTCTTCATGGCTGTGGCTTTGGCTCTGGCTACGAGCGCCGTGTGGTTCGTGACGAGCAGTCTATATCACCATGTCGCTGCTCTTGTTGAGCATCCGGTCGACAACCAAACCGCCCCGCTTTCAGAATTGTGAACGACCGTCCATCCGTAACGGAGCCGAGCAGGCCAGCAATAATTGAACCTCCCCTGCGTTTCGCGGGGTGCCATCGCATCATACCATATCACTTCACATTATGCATCACACGGCACATCTATCGACTCTTGTGACACTCTTCTAGGCTTTGGGACGATCAACGTTCCCTGACCTCAAGAAACGTCTGGTGGTGCTCCGAAACCTGCTTGCATCATCGTCAGGATCGGTCTTGCCCTATGGACGGGCGCTTTGGCAACACCATCATCACGTCACGATGCACTGACTGGCCTTCGACTGTCGATCAAAAGTGGTATCTGTCCGTATCACTACATACATCGATGCGGGTATTTCAGGGGTCTTTGTGGGCCGTGACATGCGTTTCGCACCCCTGCATTTCCGTCGTAAGCGAAGGAGAAATCGTTTCTGTGTTATGGGTTGGAAGTATTCATGATTCTTATGAAACCGGATGTTTTGATCCTCCAACACTGGAAGTGGCAGCAAAAGTTTGAGTGGTTTTGGATCTGAATTTGAATCTTGAATTGAGGTCTAGCAACATTGTATGTCTAGATACCATGCCGAAACGTAAGTCGGCAAGAATTGAATAATAACCAAACCATATACACCACATAAACGCCTATCCTGGTAGATGCCTCCTAAATTGACCTGCCGGAGACTTGAAAGGCAAGCCCAACACTACGTTAAATCCCCACACGAAAGTGCATTTCTTAAACATTGAGACCGTTAAACAGTAACCCTTCATTCATATTGAATCATCATGACAGTGAGTGACACTATCCCATACGCTCTTCAACACTGCCCCAGTAGACAATGGGCCTGGGCTCGAGAAGACTCAACTCACTGCCGAAACTCTTGCGCTCAGCTTCCAGATTCAGGAGGGAGGGCTGGCGAGAGATGATGCTGTTGATGGTAACGGCAGCAGATGAGCTCGTCGTGTTGACAGACGAGTATGAAGCTTGCGTGGAAGTTGAAGCTGACGAGCTGCGGCGTAGGGAGTTACGCAGACGAGAGGGCGAGAAGCGAGAAGCCATGTTTTCGAAGCGGGAGTTGTGGGCCATTTTGTTGTGTTTTTGAGGATAGGGTTGAATATAGATTAAGTCGTTATTTGAGATTAGATGGGCGTACTAGATGTTGCTGGTATTGATGTTGTTGCTGAGAACAATGATGGTGTAGTGGTTCCTTGGGGTCGTATAGAGAGAGTGCGCAACCTGCCCAGCAGATGTTGTGTAATTCGATAAGTCGAGTTCTGAAAGAGTGAACGAGTTCAAAGGATAGAAAACAGAGGCACAGCCTTGCGTATTTCTCTATCGAAGACTCTTTGTGTTGTGGTCAACGAAAGAACGAATGATGCTTCTTTAAATGAATGCAAAGACAAGATAGACAAAGAAAGAGGCAAAGGTGTCGCGTCTTTATCTATTTTAGCAAACGGCACAAGACCCAAAAAAAAGATCATCCTAGACGCATCGCACCGTCCTTGTCGTTTGTATCAGGATTGCCAAGGGTCGCTGGGGATGGGATGTGGGCGCACGCACGGATGATTTCAACGTCGTGACTAGCAGCTGAAACAATCGCTCGCAAACTATTGCGGCGGAAGCAAGGATTCTTCGTCGCAGGCAGATACAATCTTTGGTTGATCAAACAGGCTCAGAGCCAAGCATGGCTGGATGACAGGTAGCTGACCGTTGCGTACCATGGCACGGACGCTTTGTGCATGAAAAAGTAAATGTCTATTTTTGATCAACCGAAACAAAGTCTTGAACCCAGCTAGGGACACCTTGCTTCTCCCTTTTACTCTAAGCCTTTAACACAGACCTGGAACGCCGTACCTAGGTTTGAATCATGCCGTAAGATGAGCCCATCGTCCTGAATATGACTTCCATTTCATGCATTTCCACATTGCTCCTTTACAAAATAAAAAAAAAGAAAACGCCTTTTAACATTCTCGGCTCATCTTGACCAAGGTATATAGAATTTCGTCCCCATCCCCTACTCCATTACGCCTTTCGGCTCCATCATCAGTATCAGTGGGAGCCGTCATGGCCGTTCTAGGGTCTGTTCTGTGTCTGTCTGACTGTAGCACTTCGGCGGATGCTTTCGCCCCAAACCGAATCGTCAAGCATTCCCCGGGCTTGCACAGGGCTGATTGGATCCAAATGGTTACTTTCACGTCCTGTGGGAGCCGAGGTTCTTGTTTGTGTTGCTGATTGCTGAGGTTCGTAAGCGTCGTCCTCTTCAATCTCAAAGCTGAAGGCCGAAGGCTGGGCAGGCGTCGTTGGTGATGGAGGTGCAGCTCTGGGGAAGCTCAGGGGGTGACTCCATGATGTATCATGCAACGACAAATCCACAGACCCCAGCCAATTGCGTGGCTCTCCTGCGTCGATACTAGACGGGCGCGAGGCTGGTGAAAGGGGAGATTTTGGCCCAGCTCTGCCGGTCTCGTCGTCACTCAAGTCGTTCTCAACCATAATTTCCGGGATATTCAGCTGTGGCACTGCAGTCATCCGCGCCGATTGTTTGCGCATCAAGTGCTTCTTAAATTGGCGTGTGTAATATCTGTAGTGATGTAAGCTGCTTACGAGGTCCCTCCAAGTTTAAGTTTGGTAACTTACAGAGTGTCGAAGAAACCCAAGACCACGCCTCGTCGGACTTGGTCGTCAACTCGTTGGAGACGTGCTCGACGTCTCAGAAATTCCTCGAGCCTTCACATTCGGTTAAAACAAGGATCAAGAAGCGGTCTGGATCACAAGACTCACCTCAAACTCTTGTTATCGCTGATAATGTTATAGTGAGCCAGAATCATTAGTACACTCGTGAAAGAAATACCCCTATCCGGGTCTGCGGAAACCAAAACTTCCTCGTAGAAAGTGTTGAATCGCCGGCGCTGATGGCGGACCTTTTCCGAGTCGATGCGCCTCAGCCTGGCGTTTAGTTTGTTCAGGTCGATCCCGCTGAATCCACTTGTTGTTGCAATCGATGAATGGTGTGTTAGTTTCACATCGTCCCTGATGTCTTCCAGGATCGAGTGAACACTGTCCTCAGGGTCGTAAATACGCATCTGGAAGACGCCTGATAGTTCGCCCAGCAGTCGAGGGAAAGCCGCCTTTGTAATGTATCCGGTGCCCGCCGGGTCAACACTGCGCCAAGCTTCTTTGAACCGTCGTATCTCATCTCTATCCACAACTGCCATGCCACTCGAGCGTTGAAAGACATAACTGAAGCTTTCGTAGATGAGCGACACAAAAAGGTTCACGAAGATATACATGCTGACAATGTTCCAAGCAATGAAAAGAATTCTTGCCCATGATTTGCTGCCGCAATCGCTGTCAAAGAAATTATCTTCGTCAACACAAAGTGGTGGTTCGATGTCGGCATAATCTTCCATAACCGCGTTCCATCCCTCACCAAGACTCATTCTGTACAATAGAATCAAGGCTTTGGGCACAGTTCTAAAATTGATATTTCCATCGGTCTCTTCGCCGAACCGCGTCAAGCTGAAAGCCTGGGTCATTGCAATAGCAAAAACAAGGAAGAATACCAGCCAGGTTGCAAGCAAGTTGCCAATAACCGTCAGACTAGCTGCAGCAGTCTTGAAAAGTTGGTCTAGCGCGTCGTTGCGCGGAATGAGCAACAGCACGATAGCTACCAGGAAAACCTTGTGAAGTTGGACGTACGCTTCCAGCTTCGTATCCGAAACCAAGAGTGCAAAGGTTGAAACAAACGCGCCAAAGACAATGAAGAGCGAGTAGAGATCCCATGAGCTTCGTCTGAATCGAACCCAGCCCAGACCAATGATGCGGATCGCGATGTTGACAGTATATGCCACAATAAAGGTAAAGAAAACAAAGTCACGATATCTTGTCCACCACCATGGCTCATCAGCAAACTCTGAAACAAGGACAATCAAGTGCAGCACCAGAATGACTGTGATTGTCCGATACCACTTGCCCTTTTTCTCGATAGCTCTTTTGTGGCACCACTTCTTCCAGCTCTTTTCGGAATCATCATAAGAACTCTTCGAAGGCGAAATCTGGCGAAGGATCTTCCGCAGCTCGAGCCACGAACGCTGCTCAGCTGTAAGGTAAGCCACGCCAGTCTGCTCTGTGTAATTACGCATGAACACGGAGATGAACAGTGTGAGCACGAACACAGTCGCCAAGAGGTTGAAAATGACAATGAAGACGGCATTCCCCTCTGAGGCCAGGTCAGAAGGTTGCTCCATTCTGCCAGTTATGGCCTGAACAGCGAAGGATACATCCGTCCATCCTTCTTGACTGACGATCTGGAAAAGGATGAACAAAGATGAACCGAAATCGTCGAAACTGTAGAAAGGGTTCGCAGCAACACGCGGGGCAAGCATTGGCCAATCATCACTGAATGGTGTGCTTTCAAACTCTCCGTAGCAGTTGTCCATAGTCGCGATTCCATCGCTACCATCATTGCAAGATAAAAGTAAACCGTTGAATAAGTTGAGGCCGTAAATGGCAGCCGGAATAAGCAAAGACAATGAAACAAAAGCAGCCTATAAAGTTCATTAGCAATAGGCACAACTGTAAACGATCGGACACCAACTTACACCCAAGATCTTCCACCAACCGACGATGATGAGATCATGAAAGGTGTTTCGGGCGCTATTGCTGACATTGAGCAGACGAAGGGCACGAAGAGCCTTAAATGCGCCGATCGCTCTGGAAATAGCACCATCATTGATGAGGAGGGTGACAACATTGATCCAGAGCGTTACTAAAACAACAGAGTCCATGAACCCCCAAGAGCTACGCAAGAATGCGTTCGGGGTCCACAAAAGTCCGTCCGCAATGATTTTGATCCCGGCTTCCAGCGTAAAAACGACTGCAAAGGCCATATCAGTCCAGATGTACCAATTCCTAATACTGAACTCGTGCTGTTCTTGATATTCCTTCTGGTAAAGAGGAGTGGTAATGCATGCAAGGATAACCATGGCCGCGATCGCGGCATAAACGAAGATCGTGAAACAATACCAAAGGACGGTATCTGGTACCACACCATCAATTCTTTCGATACCACGTGAAGGGCCAACAATCCGTTGACAAAGCCGGCGCAGACTATTGTTAGGTGTGAAAATATACAACGAGTTGTTGTAGTTAGGATACTTTGCAAGATATTCTCGCTGGGCTCTTCTTCGAGTCATCGTTGCAGACATAGCCTGTTCAGCCATCTGCCGAGGGTCGGAGGTCTCATTCGCACCATCAAATCTCAGGCTCGAGTAGAACGGATTCGATTCCTTATTACTGAACATCTCTTTGATCCTCCCCCAGACAGCAGAAATACGTCCAGGCTTAATCTCCCCACCCAAAAGCGTGGTTGCGCTTCTCATAGGTGCGTGATGTTCGGGTTTCGGGTTCATCTGATCATCCAAGAACTCACGAACTACCGCGTCCTTGAGGAGCATCTCAACTGTTGCAGGTCCATAATCGAGAGGATCCTTATTCTTGCGATGCTTCGAAAATCCAAAAATAGTAGAGAGAGCTAGGTTACTGGAAGAAGCGCCAAGATCTCGCCTTTGGAGGAATGCCTTGACTTGCTGAAGCCGCTTCTCATCCTCGGATACATCAAAATTCTCTTGGATGACAGCAATGAACATGTTGACGAGAATAAAAAAAGCCACAATGAACCACCCAATCAGAAGGATAGCTCCGATCCAAGCAGTGTTTTTGTGTCTGGTATAGGACGTAACGTTATAGAGGATCTCTGTCCAGTTCTCGCTCGTCAAAATCTGGTACATGCCAAGGAATGAGTTGTAGATGGTATAGAACGATACACGGTTGAGTTCACCATCCTCGTACAAAGGTATCTGACCCCTGAATAGTTGTGCAGCAAAGATCGCCACTAAAAAGGTCATGAGGAAAACAAAGAACATGAGGTTTCCGATACCGGCAGCGTTTCCCAGAACGAGCAGAATGAGCTCTCGTGTCACGGGTATTGCCAACACGATCCGGTAAACCCGGAGGATTTGAAAGACTGTCAACCACCAATACGCTCTTGTGCGACGGATCGGAGGTATTAATATGATAGAGGTAATAATTGCAAGCCCGAGGTCGAAAAGATTCCGCCAGCTTCTGTGAAAATAGTTCCAATCGGTAACAATCCGAATGATCATTTCTATGTCAAGAAGGATGGTAACAATTATCTCTGCCGTGTCAATAATGCGTGCTCTCCTCGACGACATAGTTGCGCTACGGCAAGCCTGGCATATTAGCCCGAAGGTGATAACAAGGATCCAAACTGCCCTCGTTTTGTGGGAGATACGTTGCAACGATGACGTGCGGCGAACTCTTTCATCAGAACGAGCTTGCATAGGTGCCTCTTCACTGACCGTGAATGCACTAGCCTTGCTCTCTTCTCGAATGACTTGAAAGGATGATGTGATGACGGCGATGAGCAAATTTGTGAGCCAAAGCATCATGATCATGGTTCCAGCACCAAAAAAGAGTGCGGCTTGAAAATAATCAGAGCCCATGGTCATATACATAAGATCGGTAAAGGTGTTGGCGCTCATGATAACGAACACTAATTCCAGGGAGTTGAAGATATTATCAAAGTTGACAGTCCCATTAAATGGGTTGGACTTCTGAAGACAAATGGAACCGCGAGGGCACAGGAATCCTTTCCCTTCGCTGGTACCATTAATAAGGTCTGTCAAGGACTCGGAGTTGTTGAACTTGAGCCAAGGCATGGTCTCCCCTGTCCGGTTGTTCAAGTAACCGCCACAAAAGGCATCCTCATTCGTATAAGAAGCTTCGAGGTTGGTAGGTTCAAGCGGATCTATCCAGACGCATCGCCGACTTAGACTTGCTTTGAAACTTTGAACGCCAATAATGGCAAAAAGCAACCAGAAAAACGTGATGAGAAAAGCAACACGGGCCAGTAGCGGGGTGGCTTTCTTCAGACTCCGAAGAATAATCTAACAACTTTGTAAGTTCATTTCCATCATTATCAGTCACATTGTACTTACTGCAGTACCATTTGTCAAAGCCAGCAGGCGCAGAATTCGCAAGCAGCTCAACATTCGAAATGCGTACATGTCATGCTTCGTTTCAAGTCCGGAAACGCTCAACCAGAAAGTGATCCAATATGAAACGACAGCGACGAAGTCAAACCGGTTGAAAGAGTGTCGTAAAAATGCCCGGCGTGCAAGTTGGAACCTCTGTTGTTCTTCCAGAGTTCTTGGCAAGGCCTGCTGACCCTGCATGAAGGTTGTGAAGGAACGAGAGATCGCCGACGGTTCTGGGTTGTATTGCGATGCCTTTTTTACTGACTTAATCTTTTCGGGCTGGAAGACGGCACGATATTGGTCTGCAATTGCGGCTCGGATACCACGTTTGCGATCGATCGTGCTATACTCTGGTGCATTGAGTATGAAGCCTGACACTATGATACGCGAAATGATCTCGAGAGTGAAGATTATAAAAAGCGCAAGCATGGCCCAGTCAATAGGGTGCTTGCCCCATCGTTCAGGGCGACCTTTCTCGAACACATTTGGGGCAGACTCGACGGCTAGGAGAATTGCCTGCAAAACAATCAAAAGCAAAAGGAAAGGCTCGGTATATGGATTGACTAGGAGATCGCAAAGCCGCAACCGCAATGGGTTATTTGGAGAAAAGATACCCAAGGACTTTCCTTTTAGAGGGTTTGGCAGAGGTGGCCTTGGTAGCTCTGGTTCCGCAGCTTCGTCCACATCGAAGTGTGGATGTGTGGATTTCTCGCTGGACGAACGAACCAGTTGTGGTTGGTATGAGGTATCGGCGAATATCGAGTTTATAGTGTCCCGATTCCTGTCTTGGCCATGCGCAACAGGCGAACGTGAGCGATGCCTGGACGCCCGATGATCAATAACCTCGGTTTCTCCGCTGATATTGACGACACGTTGTGACATTGCCCGAACAATAGATCCAGCGCGCGACAAGGCACCTGATGTGGAAGGTGACCTGGGCCGTCCATACTCATTCGGGTTGAGAGAAGCGCCAAAGTTACGATTTCGGGTAGACCCATAGCTGGCTCTCAAATTCTCGCCCAGGCTTCTCGTGCTGCGACCGCGAGAAGGGCTATTCTCCAAGCTTGATACCGTCTGAAAACTATCTCGATTCCGGCTGTCCAAGTTGTTGGTAGACAAAGAACCGGAGATGGGCTCAACACCAGCTGTCAACGGCACTCGATCGGATTCGGCGTAATCGGTACTGGGCGCATCTTCGACGTATGGGGCAGGAGGGTCGTAGGTACGGACAGGCGTAGAAGGTAGTGGTGGACTTGGTGCATGATGGTCCAAGCCAGGTGGTAAAGCAGTTTGCAGGGCCATATGATCTATAGGTGATCCTGGGCTAACATCATCGTTGAAGTGATCATAGGGCTGATCCCAATAGGTCGAGATACCAGGGGCATTAGCAGACATTTGAGGAGTATCGGAAGGAGAAGATGACGCCGGCTGCTGGTAGAAAAGCCCGGCCTGTGTTTGATGATTATCGGCATGCGATCCATCTAGATCCTGTAGCGGGATAGACTGACGGCGCGCAGGGCGCCCGTCTTGATCCCAAGAGTTCGAAGACATGGACCAGCAAATGAAGGACTTATAATCGCCCACAAGGTCCAATGTCAAGAAATTTCGGGTCTATTGAGGCCGTCGCGGCAATAAAGCATCATCAACGCTTCAAAAATGAGCAACGTATATACTATAGGTTGTTGAAAGAGTTAGCTAGGCTGCTGGTCTGTTGCGCCCTTCTCAGTTCTCAGGAGTGAATACCTACCTAGGTACACCTAGGAGTGTGACAGTACTACAGTCCTGATACACTGTATGTACGGCCCGACGGCTCCTGGATCTTTGTGGTGAAATGGAGGTCATATACTTTTTATAGAACTAGGTTCCGTTACAATATGGGGACTTTGGTCCCCTGGAGTGCATGGCGTAAGCTGCATTCGTGTGCCCCTCGGGAGACAAGAATACACAGACCCTGTCTGAGCTGTTTTACACCAAAAATCGCTTGGTGAGGGACCGTGTTTTTCTTTCCCTCCCCCGGTGCCTAGCGACCTATTTGGTTGAGTATCCACCTAGTGCCTCCTACTAACTACGATCCTACCTACCTAAGGTACTGAGGTATTGTACTAGGTAGAGGTAGGTATTGCTTGCAAGCAGATTCAGACCCACTGCATGTGGTTGTGGCTGACTGCGCCACATTCATTGAACCTTTTCGCGACCTCAAACACCCTAAACACGCTTCGAACATTTGTGACGCGACTGGATATCGTCCTTACATCGACATCACGAAATTTTAACCATGCCGTCTCGAAAACGCTCGCTCGCAGCCGTCGACGGAGATGATGGCGAAAACGAGCCTTCCTTGCAGCATCGCATCCGAAATATGTGGCAGTTTGCGAATCTATGTCAATGGATATATATCTTTGGCAAGGCTGCGAAAATTGACGAGGCCATTGACGTCGAGGTATGGCAATAGATGAGCCCGGGTCTTGTTCCTACCATGTACTCATTACTCATTTCGATTCGCAGGAGATTGAGGCAGAGTGCCTGAAACCGAACTCGATCATGCTAGCAGATATTGCCCTTGCCCTTCTCAAACTGGTTTCGTCGCATCGTGGTTTAACGTATGTTTACACAAGTTGATGAGCAAGCCTTATTGCTGACCTTCAACTGCAGGCATGAAATCTTCGACGATCAAATGCGCAAGCAGTTTGTGAACAGATCGCCGAATTACAACCCTTTTGGTTCAGCTGATGCGCCCCTGAAGTTCAGCGATTTCGATATCTTCACAAAGGTTGGCCCTTTTATCTTTACCTCGTGTGTGTGAGCACCGAAGATTAACATTTGTTTCCTCAAGATTAAGGTCATGCAACAGCTGACGCAATGGGTGATGATACACCCTGAGCGGATCCGCGACAAGATGGACGAGCAAAAGGATGCCGAGCAAACAAGTTGGGCAAGTGGACACTTACAAACGGCCACGACACTTACTAACATATCTGTAGCGTATAGAGCCTTATGGCTGGGATGCGAACGATCGAACGTATTTCGTGCTTGACGACAACCGAATATACCGACTTACAGAAGCCCCGGCAACCGTCAAAACAACCAAACCCAAGAAGTCCAGAGTGTCTTATGGCAGCCGACGCTCAAGTAAACGACGACGCAGTAATATGAACGCTGCAGAAGAGACGACCGAGACAGATCAAGAAATGAAGAGTGAATCGCTTACAGAAGATGACGGTCTTGGCGGAATGACCTGGGAATGTCTTGCCGTAACTTTGGACGACGTACGAGCTGTTGTTGACGGTTTTCGTAAGACACGCGACGAGAACGAAAAGATTCTGCGAGACCAGCTAGAAGAGCATCTCGTGCCAATTTTAGAAAGGCAAGAACAATCTCGGCAGCGAAGGGAGCTGCAGCGAGAGCGCGAATTGGCAAACGCAGCCAAAATGGCCAACGCGAAACGATCAAGTCGAATTGCTGGAAGGATTGAACAGCAGAAACACGACGAACATATTCGAGAAGAGGAGCGACAGCGACGAGAAGAAGAAGCAAGCAGACAACGAGAAGAGCTAGCTCAGGCCAGAAAAGAAAAAGAGCGTGATAAACGTTTAGTCTCGCGTGAACAGCGATTACGAGAGCGAGAGGCCCGGCGCATTCAACACGAAGAAGAGCTTGCGCAGCTCTCAGAGGACAGCAAGAATCTTTCAAGCAGCAGCGGACGAGTTTCCGAGCGTCGTCTCAAAGTAGAAATCGAAAAAAGCAAACAAGCTTTGAGAGAGTTGGAGGATGAGGAGGACGATTGGATCTTCGATTGCACCTGCGGTCTCTACGGTCAAGTTGATGACGGAGCCCATAGCGTAGCTTGTGAGAGATGCAATGTCTGGCAACACAGCAAGTGTATGGGACTAAGCGAAGAAGCCGCCGACCAGCCTGAGTTTCATTACATCTGCACTTCTTGCACACGGCGTGAGCAAGAGGTCAAGCGGCCTAGACCAACTATCAAACTGAAACTCAGCCGCCCAACTAGTTCAGGCGCAGAACCAGAGGGAGCGGGGTCTTTGGGTCACGATGGATCACTTGCCAATGAAGAGAAATCTCAAAAGGCTGACAAGACAGTCGACGAAAGTCACAACACGGTCAAGGACAGCGTTGAAGACGGCTTGGCCTTGTTGACTTCCGCGCATGGTACTGTTGTCAATGGCGCTGATGTCTCCAATACAGCAATTGACGCCCGTTCAGGGCCGAGCAGGGGTTTGGTCGGCACACCCAAGGTGACACCAGTGATCCCAGCACCTGTTAAGCTAGATGCTAGCTTCCAGGGCAGCCCTTCAGGCAGTGCAGCTATGACCAGTCCAGTGACGTCTTTCCGAACCCCCAGCCCTTCTAAGGGCATCGACAGTTTCCAAGGGGACAAGGCAGTTGAGTCGGCGTTGAGCACGCCTCAGATCAGTCGCGAAATTTATAGAGCAGCGCACGAGGAGAATGGGACACTACCCTCTATCGCTGGGCTCTCTCCGACAAAACACTCGCCTCCTCGTCCTTTGGATTCTGCCAAGTCAAACAGATTCAAGGTTGCTACTCCAATACTACCTCCTGTAGCATTATCGCCATCCCCACAGCATCAGATTTTGACTCCGCCAACCAAGCACTCGGAGCCACCAAAACCGTTCGAAAATCGATGAGAACTCCAAACGCAGAACTTTGGTAAGGCATGGGTTCACAAAACACCACGACTGCATCGACAAATTGCCTAAACCTCGTTTGGGCGTGACATGGATGTTTATTAAGCCACTCTAACAGTTGATCTTAGAGCCAATACCAGACGAACATTACCGAGAAAAGTCAACATCCTGCTCTTTTCTGGGAGACATGGTGGCATTCACAGACATCACTTGTCATGAGATCTTAAACGAGATTGTGGCCCTAGCACACAACAAAACAACACTTTACCTTATCTGTATGAATTCTAGTGTCGTCCTCAAGATCAAACCAGGCAAGTGAGCGACCAACAGGAGTTGTGGTCAAGCGTACTGCAGCAACGCGAGACGCGAATGGCCGAACCTATACCGAAAATAGGGTGCCTACTAGCAACACCATACCATGTAAACATGGTGGTCAGGAACAAATGGTCAAAGCTTTGAAGAAGGAGGCATGTTTCTCTTTTGGACGTCAGGGCAGAACAGAATAGTTCTGATGGAAGGAAATGATCTACCAAAACAGAACCAACAGACCAGGCTAAGACCAGGATTGATGAGGCTGGCCAAGCGGACTATTTGGTTGGTCAATTGTTCGGCTACCGCGACATCAAACAGACTTCTACCAGCAAGACCGTGTGTGGCCGCGTGGTCCCAGTTATCCGGCACTTGAAGCAAACATGCTGCAGCCCCCCATTCAACAAGCTCGGAGGTAGGTAGCAATACAAGACAAAAGAATGCGGTGATACATGGGGTGGCGGTTGTAATAATACCTGAGCAGACAACAATATACCTCTGTTGCTGAGCAAGAGAGCGGTTGTGGATAATAAAGTAATTGATTGAGCCAGCCAGTTAGCAAGGCAAACTACCTATTTACATGTTTTACCGTCTTTATCAATAAAGTCTGAGGTTGAGTTGGGATGACAGATGACAGGTGATGGAGAAGGGGGCCTGGATCTGCACGTCAAAGGAATGCGCCATGGCTGAACTAGCGGCATACGAATAGAGCGGCGCAGGGAAGCACAATCGAAAGCATGACATTCTAGTTCTATTGAATGGATTGCGGCTGGACGCCAAGCGGGCCTATCTCTTAAACCCGTAGGGTTTCCATTCTGACCATGCTTCTTGAACCTGGCCCGGGCGTTGCGTGGTGGGTGGAAGGTCGGCCAACAACACATGAAGATGCAGCTTGGAGGGGATCAACCCTTGGGCAACGGTCTGCATTGAGGTCTGTTTCCTAGGATGATGGTCGTCTTCTCCGCTTCTCTTTGAACCAGGGCGTTGCTTGTCTATTTGTGGACATGGTCCTGGCGTTGTAGACAAGTCTAGGGTATCAGGATATCCCCAGATATCCACGTACAAAACCACATGCGGCGGCTCTCAAAGAAACATAACAAAGAGAGTTCTGCTCTATATGCCATCATCAGATCCCATAAGACCAACATAGCTACTGCCAAAAGACCAAAATTAAACTCTCCGACTACATTGTGCTTCGTTGCGAGATTCAGGCTACTTTCGCCAGACTTGGTTCACACTGTCATTCTTTCTACCAACTTCATCACTACCCATACCAGTTCTACTACTTTACTCCATCCAGCCTTGTCACATCGTCTTGGACCACTATTGAAATTGCAGACAGTGCAAGGAGTATTGCGATATGCAACAACACATACTACCAACGCCGCCATCATCCTCTGACGGCTTCACTCAACAACCATCGGCCATAATGGATTCACACACCTCGCACATTCAAGGTACCATGAGCTCAGAACAAAGTTTCGCTGGCTATCCGTATACTACACGGTACTCTACTCCCGTTCGCGAGGATGACTCTTCAGTATATGAGCCTTCTACAATCTACTCTCAAAGAAGCGATGTTTCGTTTGTAAGTGTAACAAGTCTCAATGGTTGCAATCAGGACTGACCTTGAACGACACAAGACAGGTTATACGGGAGGCCTAGGAATCACCAGCCACCCATACGGACCTTTGCCTGATGAGGTTGGCTACAATGTAAGTAAAAGCAGCAACATGTAGGAAGCACCAGACTGACTCGGCAGACTCATCTGCCATATACCCCTGAGGCATCACCCTCGGCACCCTGCCAAACAAGCGATGCTATCACCACCCGAAGTGGACTCAACATCGCTAAGAAGTCACTCGTAACCAGATCACCAGCTGTGAAAAGTGGCCGAGTGCAAAAGAGAAGCCGAGCTGAGAAGGCCAAGAATGCGTCTAGCATGCTTTCGAAACCTCTTTCTGAAGCTGCTAAAGACTTTCCAGAAATCCTCGTTGCTGATATCCAAACCTTTGTCAATCGGTCTACCGAGACGAGATTGTCTGAAACTTCACGAAACAAAAAAGCCGGCCAGATCAAGCGCCCTATGAATGCCTTCATGCTTTACCGAAAAGCATACCAGGAAGTTGCCAAGACACAGTGTTCTCAAAACAACCATCAGCATGTGTCAAAGGTCTGTGGCGCCGCATGGGTCTTGGAACCAGTTCAAATCAAAGAGGCATTCGACCAGTGGGCTAGGATTGAGCGCGTGAACCATCAGCGAGCACACCCCGGATACAAGTTCACACCCTCGAAGCCACGAAAGAGCAAACGTGATGGGGACGAAGACGACGAGTATTCGGACAATGACTCAGACTGGAATGGCGGGCGCGGGACTTCCAACGCAGCGCGGAAATCCAGGTATCGGCAAAGCACACGACCGAGGGAAGCCCCTTCTTCTGCCTTTGATGCCGTTGGCAACTCAATGGGTAATCCACCAATTGCACCCTACCAAGATGTGTACGCCTACCCATCTCATGGTCGACCTCATGCTCTCCCATACGATCAGATGGCGTCGAAGCCGTATGACATGACTATGCGTCAGTACAACGACCCAAGAATCAACAGCGAGATGAACAGCAGAGCCGCTTCCCCTGGAGAGTTTGAATACTCGATTCATGGCCTGGATGGATTCGCCCACAGTTACTACGGTGCCCCCCTATCGACCTTTGACAATGCAGAAGCTCCTCTGTTTGGGTCAACTCCTTTGTACGATACATATGACGGGCTCCCCGCAGGTGGCTCCTTAGAACAAGAAGGTTGGATTCCCCACATGGAGAGTGACCACGATATGATGCCTATGGTGGCTGGTTACGAAGAAACCACAGCACAAGACGCTTATCTCAAAGGCAACAAAGATGATTGGAAAGTTGAAGTGATGGACGAACCTGGTCATTTCGAGGATTGGTATGCGCAGACCGAACACGGTCTCCAGTGATTGGCGTTTGAGCGGACTTTGTAACATATTTCCTTGAGTATCTTGACTTAATGGGCAGGCGGTTTTGGGCACGATACAATGAATTGAGCGAGTTGGTTAGTTATCTTAGACAAGGGTTTCCTATTGGGTGTATTATTAGAGGGAGGGCTGCGCAAGTCTCATTGAATATCAAATAGATCTCGTTCATTCTCGAATGCTTTCAGTTCGAAACTGCCATTATTCAATATCGTACTTGCACGTAGTTATTGAGGTTAATAGGTTGACTATGACATGAAGTTGATTGAGTTGTTGGCATTGGTGGAGACTTCCTGGAGGCTTAGTCATTTATCTTTGGTGTACCCATGTCATCGCAGCTCTCTCCAGCACCGTACCCAACGTTAGCAGCCACGATTTGTTCCAGGCGTTCAAAAACGTCGCATCAGAAGCCACTCAACTCTAACGCAGTATGACCTGGATCTCTAAAACTGTGACCGTAACTGGTCTTGTTCTTCTTGCGCACGCGTAAGTTTGACGCTACTTCCAATATCCATAAGCTAACAGTCGTCCCAGTTGCTACTCTGCGCAGGAGCACTCTGTCATCTCATCAGCAGCGGTGCACCATGGCCAGCCGCAACCGCTCGCAACACACTCCCTTCCAATCGACATCTCCATCGAAGCTTTGGTGGCAACTCTGGTAGTCGTTCTGGGTCTCGTCTTGGGAACCCCGCAGCTCCGACCGATCAAGTGGCATGAGTGGGCTGGAAAGATTGAGCGTGAAGGAGAGGCTGGTTTTATGACTGGCAGTGGTGAGGTGGAGAAGGACTACCGCGGGAATCCTTTCAGTATGCTCGAGACACGTCCTGGATTCATCGACATTCGTAAGCAGCGACGCGAATTTACGAACTGGGTCAAGGCCGAGGAGAAGTAAAAGACGGCAGCTTGTATCCTGGGCTCAATATAATACGGCCTTTCTTGCTCCTTCCCTTATACAGAGCCAATACTACGATACTACCATCCAGCGACGCAGGGAATGATGTGGCTTTAGGCTGCTCTTGGAATATGTATAGGTAAATGCTCAATATGTCATGGAATGCAATTGTTGAACCGCGCGAAGCAAACTCTCGCCCCATATGAATGCTTCAAGAATAATGGATATACCCTTAGTCGTTATGTAGTATTTGTGATCCCTGGAAAGTGTATCAATGGCGGACATCTGGATGGTAAAGGTAATGTACTAACCTAGGTAGGTAGTCCAAACACTAGAGAAATGTTCGGGCTCCTGCCATATCTGGGTTGCCATATCCTTCCTGTTTACTGGGCAAGACCGCCTGCCCACCTGTCTCCTACGAAAACAGGAACCCCCATAAAGTCAACATAGTGGGAAAGCGCCAACCGTAGCCTGCCGAAAGGCAACTACGTCGGTTTGTCCTGCCGAGATTACTACAAGACCGATGTGGCCATCCCTTCGATTCTATCATGCCATATTCCTCTTCATCATCGCCGAACAGTTTCTCACTCAATCAATGATTCGGTGTTGTCCGCATTCAAGGGATAAGAATGCCCAGAATGTCATGTTCGAGTGCTTCCAGCTCGAGTAGCCAAGGACGCGGTTGGAGTCGAGGGTATAAATTTAGGAGAGGACACGCTTCCGCAAGTACGAACAACCGGATTTCATCTTCTCGATCTGGCTCTTCGGTACGCTCGAGTCCCATTGCTTGCAACCCGACTCCCCAATACCCGGATACATCCGAACTACCCGTTTCGCGTGCAGAACGGGACCCTCGAAGTAGCAGCGAGCCTGTGCAGCATGAAGTCGTCATGGCTATAGACATGAAAGATGATCTTACGATCGGGTGCGCATACTTCTCCACTACAGATGGAATCCTCCAAGTTTCGCAAGACATTTCTACAGCTTCTTTGGACATTGCGGAGCAATTCCTCCTCCATGTTCAGCCGAATAGTCTTCTTGTGTCGGCAAGGGCACCCGTGAGTTTTCGGGACTACCTTGAGAAACTCACTGACCCAGGAGGCAAGTAACTTGGCATGGTATTCTAACTACTACCTACTAGGTAGGTAGACACTATAATAATAATGACTGACATGAAATATGCTCTAGGAGTTATCGTCTTTCGAGGCTTACAATCTTCCGAATTTTCGATTGGCACGGCACACGAGCGGCTGGTGGCTTTGAACTCTCAAGCCTTGGCACCTACCGGTGTCGTGTTCTCAACAGGCATTGAAGATGATGCCAACGAAGAACTTATACCGGGACATTCGTTGCCCGAGTCGCATGCATTCCGATCACTTCGATATGGAGGGCATATCAACCTGAACAGTTCGGTCTCGGTTAGTGAAGCCTTGTTAAGATATTGATTGTGCTGACCTTGCCTAGGTGGGATGTGCTGGAGCTTTGCTGGGTGACCTTCTTCGTCGAAGGTCTGCTGGCTTTCTTCCTGACGGCCAGGTAGCCGGTGTTCTCTTTCGCGTTACTGACATCCGCATGTTCTCCCTCTCGTCTTATATGTACGTGAGTAGTGAAACTCTTTTGTCATTACAAATTCTTCAAACAGAAATGCACCCAAGCAGTCAAGCGTGGGGACCAGATGCAAATCAAAGCAATTCAAAAGAGAGTCTTTCAGTTTATGGCCTCTTTCATCATCTAGCTTCTACACCACAAGGTCGTACACGATTACGACGAATCTTACTCCGACCCTTATTGGACATGAACGTCATTTTAGAAAGGCAAAGGTCTATTGCAGCATTACTGCAGCCTGACAATGCCGACAAATTGCCACAACTGGTTTCAACACTCCGCAAGGTCCGGAACTTGCACACTACCTTTGCGCAGCTCCGAAAAGGTATCGAGTTCCCTTCTGCTGGGCAGTCTTTCGACAAGGGTGTATGGGGAACTATTCATAAGTTCACAACCCACGCCCTGACACTCAGAGAGCTAATAGCATCGCTTAACGGTGGCTCTGACGTGGGCCTTTTCAAACAAGTAAGTGTCTTGCAAGTCACGAAAATCCCAGGAGCTTTAACTGAAGCTATTCGCCCAGGTTGTTGAAAGCCTCCAGCCGCCTAGCCTTGTAGCTGTTGGAGACATGGTCAATAAAACAATCGACTTTGAGCAATCGAAGGCACGCCATCGATCATCAGTAAGGGCTGGAGTCGATCCTCAGCTAGACGAACTCAAAAGACAATACGATGGGATGGATGACTTCCTGACAGAAGTCGTCAATCATATGCATCGCGAATTGCCGGAGTGGGCGCGCAAGTATGTACAATCGTGCATTTTCTTACCGCAACTCGGTTTCCTCACAGTAGTGGAACCAAACACTGCCACGAGGAATGGGCTGTATGAGGGAGAAGGCACTAGCCTGGAAGCGTGGGAGAAATTGTTCACTACAGACGATGCGGTATGCTACAAGAATAGCTACATGCGAGAGCTAGATGAAGAATATGGAGACATGTACTGCCAAATCGGAGGTAACACAGCCGTTCTGACTTTGATCTCAGAGGCTAATTATCCACAGATCGAGAAGTGGAGATCACCCACAGACTTGCCAGCAAAGTGTTAGAGCACGAAGAAGCTTTGCTTTCTGCATCAGGTATGTGCGGCGAGTTCGATGCAATACTTGCACTGGCCCTTGGCGCTGGAAAGTACAACTGGTGTGGACCTCAGGTCGTGCCAGCAAGCGTAATCCACATTGAAGGAGGTCGTCACCCTTTGCAGGAGCTTGTTGTACCGGCATTCGTCCCAAACTCCTGCCACCTCTTTGTAGGGTCACCAGGCGCGGCAGAAGTGCAAGAAGATTCGCCCCAGGCTTTAATCCTCACAGGCCCGAACCACTCAGGAAAAAGCGTATATCTGAAGCAAACGGCCATCATCGTGTATCTTGCTCACACTGGCAGCTTTGTGCCGGCCACTCAGGCCATCATTGGGCTCACCGAGAGTATCCTCGCCTGCATTTCACCTCGGGAAAGTATGTCTGGGGGTGAAAGTGCGTTTGCAAGAGACATGAAACAAGCCGCTTTGTCGATAAGAACTTCCACTCCAAGGAGTCTCGTCCTGATAGATGAGTTTGGGAAAGGAACGAATGGTGACGATGGTGCTGGATTACTGGCCGCATTGCTGGATCACTACCTGTCACTTGGGTCCGACTGTCCCCGTCTTCTTGCTGCAACACACTTCCACGAGGTTTTTGAAAATAGCTACTTGGAGCGCCATAGAAGCTTCAGGATTGCACACATGAATGTAAGACTGGATCAGGAGTCCTCACTTGTCGATGAACAAGTCACTTATCTCTTCAACCTTGAGTATGGCCACAACACATCCAGTTATGGAGGCAGGTGTGCAGCTCTGAATGGCGTGCCGAGTCTGATTGTCGATCGCGCTGAAAATGTTTCCGCGCTACTTGCCCGAAGTGAGGACTTGAGTGCGGTTTGTGCTCGGCTGTCTCCGGCAGATGAGGAACGTCTAGAGAAAGCAGAGCTGACAGCGCGGCTGTTTCTAGGCCAATTGTTCGAGGGCGAGAATGGTGTGGGACTAGATGAGGGTAGAGAAGGCGTCAGGGGTTCTATAAAGGATATACTGGAAGACATTCTTTGACCAAGCATTTGAGCAGGCACCGTCAAGGTCGTGTTAGCCTGGCCAGGAAGCGTCAACCAGCCTAGACAGACTTCATCGTGTGTTCTTCAAATCTTTAAAGATCTGACTATTTTGTTCTATACTTGTTAAGCTCTACATGGCCAGATGCCATGTAGAGCATTCTATCGCGAGCGTCTAAAGAAGCCGATGCATGGGAGATGCATCCCCTTTCACATGATAATTAGTGGATTAAGAACAACCAAGTGAATGGCGATCGATCAACAGCTTTGCAAGGCATGCCACTCGGTAAAAAGACAAAAACGTGTATAAATATATAAAGTGTCAACCATCTAATATAAGCCAAGTTTCAATCCTATATACAACATGATAAGCACGCTTCATAGCCCGTAGACATTAGCCTGGGGCGCTCATAATATGGTTCATGAAATGGTTGTCAATCGCTATTGCCACCACACCAGTGCTCCTCTCTGGGGCACTTCTTCGGCCTGTGTTGTTCCTGGAAATACAAGTCCGTAGTCTCAGTCGCGGTATTGAATACAGCTGAGCCTGCAGCTCGCAGTCTACAAGTGATGACTGTCCGCCATCACAAACCAACGTGTTCTTGGATTCAAACCAGGAAACTGAGGAGCACTATGCCTGCACTGAGACTGGCAAACCACAAGCCGTGGTCGTTGGAGGATGGAGCATGGTTTCCATAGTCCGAACAGTCATCATTAGAAACATTGCCACAAGCACGTGAACTCAGGCTTGAGCAGACAGCTGTTGCAGAAGATGAACCTAGAGCCTGTCCACCACCCTCAACGGTGGTGCCTCCGCCGCCAGGCACAACTATGGTGACACCATATTGACCTCCATCACCAAGGAAGTTGACACATTGATCATAATTCTCCTTGCAAGCATCAACTGCCGAGGTGCATGCAGCTTCGTTCTCGAAGGTCACCGCGGCGTAGGGGAAGGCGAAATATGAATTCGGAACGTATGATGGTGAGGCGGTTGCTGCGCCGGTGGCCGAAGCTGGAGCTGTACCTGTACACACAGCGCTGCGAATGGTTAGTTACGCCATTTGACAAGGTGTATAGCATACTTGAGAAGTATGCTGAGCACATGTGGTTACAGGATGATACTTACCCAGAGGGACAGCAGGCCGGTTCGTCGTCAGCGTCGACAGCGCATGTCTGGCCGTTTTGACAGCAAATGTCGCGGAATCTCTCGCCAAGTTCCTCAGAGCATCGGAATGTGTTGGCAGGGCACGAATCGTCTCGCTTGAAGATGACTGACGCAGGCGGAACGTAGGCCGGATAGTATGTGGCAGTGGTAGTCGCAGTCGCAGTTGCTGATGCTGGCACCTCTGGAATATTTTGAGCCGATGTTGAGGCTGCGACAAAACCAAGCAAGAAGCACCTAACACCAAGCATTGTTGAGGGGGCTTGCCAACGCTGGCTGGCACAGGATACCTAAGTAGTAGGTAGGTAGTAAGTAGGTGTACGGGACACAAAAGGCCGAAATATTAAATATTTCTACTGTAGGTCAGGTCGTTTAAGCAGTGGGTGGAGGCTCAGGTTTGAACCTGTCGAAAAGAAGCCCCAATGAAATCCCCGTGCCCTCAGTGTTTCGATTTACCCTTCTGTTTACAGAGTAGACTGACTACCTCGACGAGTATCCAATGCTTCCTTGTAAGCTTCCAAGCTTCTAGCAAGGGGTCTAGGACAATATTCAGTGGGGTCGTCACCAAAGGCTTGACCCATAACGTCGAAAGTGCAAGGTTGTGCAGCGACGGACCAGACAGCAGCCCGAACACATTGCAAGGTTGTTGGTTTCCTTGGGCAACACGACAAGCTGTAGTTTGGATGATGTCATTGGTCAATCGAGTTTAGCTACTGCCTCGAAGGACTTGCGCAGCATTGGGCTACCCTCTTATTTGGGCTCCCTCAATCGATGACCTCTCCTCGATGGAGTCTTCTGGACCCCAGATCAGAATCCAGCCACATCAGGTCCTTTCAATGCAGAGGAGGACCTCAACGAAGGTATAATATACTCGAGCGGCTAGCGGAAAGTGAGCCCCAGGCACATCCCACACTCCTACGGGCACTAATCGCTGCAACATTATGCAACCATCAAGTCAAATTCACCCACAGGGATCTGCAACCCAAAAATATTCTTGTTAAAAGGATTGGATCTGATGAGTCACAAAGATGTGAGGTCAAAATCATAGACTGGAAGATCTTAGGATGGCATCCAGAGTACTGGGAATTTTATAACGCTACAGTCGCTGGCCGATCTCGACCAGAATGACTAGATCCGGCGCAGCATATAATGCAGGTCTATGTACCAGAGTACCTAATGCTCCAGACAACCCGCAGCCTTTTGTTCTATTAAATGGCTTATCACTAACCCCGAAATGCTGTGCATCTTTTCAAGGCTGACTGGACTCACGGGCAAGAGACAGGTATTAACTGCCTTAAGAAGCAAGAAGACTTCTAATCTAAACCGCTAATAAATTTATACTAAACTTTCCTAAATCTATTCCTTCTTTAGGATAGAAGCAGTCGTCAAGGCAGTTGCAAGACTTCAACATACCACACACATGGGGAAACAGGAGTTCAATTAACTGAAAGAAAGAGATGGTGGTTAAAGACACTTTCACTCGGTCAATAATCTTCGTCAACTAGGATGCGAGACAAGTCAATAGTCGATGTTGAGTAAAGGGGAATGTCCCTTCAAGATGAGAGATGAACCCACAGATGAAATACAAGCAAGGCGTCCAAATCTTGATGAAACGAGATCGAATTGACTAAGTAGTACGCTAGTACTTTAATAGATAACTGTCTCAAGTCGACTGCAAGACATCCCTCATAGGCAGGCAGATACTAGGCATACAGTCCCTCCCTACACCTTGTTAGATACTGTTAGTCCTTCAAGACTCATATAATGCAAAAATCAAGTACTACTGAGCACTTTCTTAGGCTGATGCAAGGCCTATTTAACCCCAGTTTCTTCAGAACCCCCGAACATGTGCAAGGACCTGCCGCAATCGATCCAGCGCCTTCGTCTCCAATGTTGCTCCAGGGCCTCGAGCTTCGAACTCTTCAACTTCCCTCCGGGCCTCAGCTATCAACGGTTCCAGATCACCCCAGACGTAATCAGTATATCCAGAAAGCACGTTGCCCCATTGCTGCAGCCAACTGCTCCTAGCTTGGTTGGTGTCCTTTGTGCCTAGGTAAAGCTGTCGTTCAAGCTCCGCCTCGGATCCTGGCTGATTTAAAAACCCAGGGTTGAAGTTCAGTAGGTCATCCAGGCTGGGACCAGAAGAATTTGAATTCGCGGGAAACAGCGCCTCTCGAAGTTTGGCTGCCGCTTCTGGTGTGAGGATATTGCTACCGTCCCCAGCAATCGGATCATGAGCTCCAAGCAAAACAGCATCGAGTTCATCCGAGTGACCATCGAGCAAACTGATAACAGCTGCACCATCAAGCTTTTCTTGTTCACTGACATCCTGTGATTCGGATGCAGCTTTTAGGTGGTATATTTGCTCTCGAGCTTTTTCATTTGCGTTGGTGTTATCATTATCAATATCCAGCGTGGTGTCGGCACTAACAAAATCGTTGAATGCTTGCACTGGGGGTCCAGAATCCAGGTTTGTTTTTGGGCGCAAGGTTTCCGCCTGAGTTGACGAGCGCAATCTGTGCGAGGATGCTTCTCCAGTACTTGACAGGATCCTGCCAATGCCAGTGCCATTGCTGTTGCTGCCACCTGGGCTAGCCTTTCCCGCTGGCTGTTGACCACTCAGATCTGGGCCACTACCAAAAGCATTGAGAGCCAATCTCCCGGAAGCCTGAAACCTGTTGGCGATTGAGATTGGCTCCTCTTCTTTTGTAGATTTACCTTTGCCTTTCAAGTCTAGAGGTGTTGTGTTGTCTTTATGCGTTTCTGGTAGTTGTCGATTGTCCTGGCTCATCTTGTTGAACAATATGGAGGAACTGACTCCCTCGAAATTATTCTTACAATTTGGCGCAACCAGAAGAGTTATTTGGGCACTGGTGAAGTTTGCTTTAGGAATCGGTACAAACCATTAGACAGAAATGTGATATATACGTCAATGTTGGCGAGTGACTGACTACAGCTGAATTGGAGCACATGTCAAAACGGCCCCGGGCGGATGAACGGGTGCCGATCGGCTTGGTGGGCGTGAGTTGGATCGGATGCCCGAGATACCTAGGTTAAGCCCCTCTCGGACATATAATAGGCAATCCATACCTATATACTCCTCCTGCAGATTCGATAAAGTGACTATACTGGAACGCCTGGAATTGGTGATGTGCTGTAAGATATGGCTGGGGGCGAAGTAGGATTCACCATCGCACGAATCTGGGAATATTTTATGATTAATGTCTGTAGCAGATGTTTCCTTCCATATCTATGGTGGTAGTAGGCATTTCTGATAATTGCATCAATAGTAAATCCAGATATATTTCCTGTAGAGAAAGGCACAACTTGCGTAGTAGAGGACGTGGAAAGGAAGCTCATTCAGCTTACTCAGTATCTACTACCTCCATACTAACCACTCCTTGTTATAGGTAGCCTGGCAGGTAAGGCAGCTGTAAAAGAATGGATGTATTTATATCCATCCATACTAGACAGGTTAGGCAGCCTAAAGTGCCTGCAGTGACTTCACCAAGAGTTACAGTATGTGCTGAGATCTGGTACGGATATATTTACTAGTACTAACATAGTATTGATGAAATCAACTTTGAGCTAGCCCTGCACTTCCATAAAGCAAATACGTAGGTGTCTACTTACTACTAGTAGGTATGTACTGTAAGCAGGTTAAGCTGTTGGTGTCACTATTCCCCTCACTTACCATGAAGGAGGCAGGGAAAAGATATTAAGTCATCGATTTAATATGCTGGTGGCGTTAAGCTTCCAACACGGGCAAGTTGACCCTACGAAGACACTAACCTAGGCAGAGTACAGTACCGAGTTCTGTTGAAAGGTTAGTATGGAGCTTTTGGTACGCAGATGTTGCTGACTCTTGTTCCATGTCTTGGGCATAAAACAAAACCGCTGGTGGAATGAGCCAAAGCCCAAAGACGACAACACCTCACTTTAGTTACCGAGGATCCACCCGTATTCGTTTCCATTCATTCGTTCATTCATTGATCAACCATTATCCAGTGGCAGCCAAGTTGAGACCAAACCAGGTCAAACCAAGATTGAATCGAGTCAAGGATCATGGAAAGCTTGACTTACTTACTAAATGGATCCTACTACGTTGGTAAATATTCTGCTGCGTCGTTCCCTTTCCCTTTCCACCTTTGAATCTCGATTATCAATGCAGTCTTGAGCTTGACAGCTGCTTTTCTGTCCAAGTACCTAGTAGGTATTTATCTTAATTCCGTAAGCTTAGTATTTTAATAGTTGGGGGTAGATAGTTTATTGTAGGACTTGTGGGCGACGCTCGATCGATCCCAGATATCTTAATACCCCAGCTTAGTACCTCAGCAGTACCTTAGTACCTTAGTACATTAGATGCCTCCTAGACCGCACCTAACAAGTATGCGGAACTCCTTATAGAAACCTTAGCCATTATGGAAAAGAAGGGGAGAATAGAAAAAAATACAAACAGTCGGGGCAAGTACCTGGTAGATTCTATGCCGACGGCACAGCACAGCATAGGTTGCATACCTGGTTAGTACTGATAGATTAGTACCTAGCTCAGCTCAGCTTGGGCAGCTCTGCTCGTACAGCACATCACAGCACAGCACAGCACAGCACAGACTCTGTAGCGCTGGGCTATCCCCTCCACTCACTGTCCCCTCCCTCATCTCTTTGGCCCGCTAGCCCCTCCACTCCGCCGCTTCTGCTCTGCTCCTTCTATCGCCCACGTCCACGTCCACGTCCACATTCATCCACGTCCATACCTACCATCCCGTCATTACCGCTAGGTATTCTATTCTCCTCAGCCTTGACACCTGCCGACCCTTTAACATCATACATCCATCCATCCATCGTCCTGAACCGAGTCTTCTCTCCAGATTCTTTCCTGCCAGCCCAACTCCACTCCACTCAACTAAACAATAAATGATTTTGGACGACTGTTCCTTATAGATCACGGCGGCGATATCTTGCTAGACCCCACTGCGGCGCCGACAAAAAGACGATATCCAAAACGACACCACCGCCCTCCACCCACTCACTCACCACCTTACCTTGCATTGATTGCCTTGCCTTACCTTGCCTGACGCTATCCGTCCACCGCAAGACTAGTCGTGTGCCGCTGCTCATATCCCTTCGCGTCGTCTCGTCTCGTGTTGCTCAAACCAAGAGCTTTTTATCGCTTCCAGACCCTCGACTCCGATCAAATCCTCCATCCCCTCCGCCTTGGCCCCGCCATTCCCACAGCTATCGACTCCGACTCTGACCTTTGCCTCCCTTGAACTCCAACCACAACCCCTCCTAATCCCCGCCCTCGCTGCTCACCAAGATGGTCGATAGCGAAGCGAACTCACCCACGTGGAAGTTCACACAGTACGTTGGCTATCTCATCTTTCTTCCGGGCTTCTAGCTTCACTTGAAGGATCGATTACTGAGCTCTGCTTCACAGGTGTTTTGGTGACAAGGGCGATGTCGAAGATATCACTGAGGGTATGTCATCACCGTTTGCATCTTCCCAAACTAGTTCATCAACTTCATATTCTAACCGCCACCTTTTGCCTTGGTACAGCCGATATTATCTCGACAGTTGAGTTCGACCATACCGGAAACTATCTCGCTACTGGCGACAAGGGCGGTAGGGTGGTGCTCTTTGAACGAAACGAAACGGTACGTCACCATCCGACAACATCCTCGTGTACAGGCCACGATCGGCTTGGCGCTTCTGTAGCATCATCTCTAATTATTTGCGCAGAAAAAAACCTGCGAGTACAAGTTCCACACCGAGTTCCAATCCCACGAACCCGAATTCGACTATTTAAAGTCACTCGAGATCGAGGAAAAGATCAACAAGATAAAGTGGTGCAGACGACAGAACGCCTCGCACTATCTGCTCTCTACCAATGACAAGACGATCAAGCTATGGAAGGTCTTTGAGAAGTCGCTCAAGGTCGTAGCCGAGAACAATCTCTCCCACGATGTCACACCTGGGAGTATTGCTGGTGGTGGTGGCGCTCCTAAACCCCTGCCTGCTCATCAATTCAAGAACACTGCCGACCTGAAACTGCCTCGACTCACACACCACGACACGGTCGTTGCCGCCGTGCCACGCCGAACATACGCCAACGCGCACGCCTATCACATCAACAGCATTTCAGTGAACAGTGACGGGGAAACCTTTATCAGCAGCGATGATTTGCGAATTAACCTTTGGAACCTTAACATCCAGGATCAGAGCTTCAACATTGTTGACATCAAGCCTGCTAACATGGAGGAACTCACGGAAGTAATCACAGCTGCCGAATTCCATCCCATGAGCTGCAACTGGTTCATGTATGCAAGCTCCAAGGGTACTATCAAGCTTGCCGACATGCGAGAGAGTGCTCTGTGTGATCAGCACGCTAAACGTTTGTCTACCCTTCCGGTAACTTTATCGCTTCCGGAGCTCTCACTAACCCGCTGCTGCAGTATTTGAGCAAGAAGAAGACCCCTCTTCGCGATCGTTCTTTTCCGAAATCATTTCCTCCATCTCTGATGTTAGATTTTCGCATGACGGCCGATATATCCTATCTCGCGACTACCTGACTGTCAAGATCTGGGATATCAACATGGAGCGACAGCCTGTAAAGACGATACCGATTCATGAGCACCTTCGGCCACGGTTGTGCGACACATACGAGAACGATAGTATATTCGACAAGTTCGAAGTCGTCTTCTCTGGCGACGCGAAGAATGTCATGACAGGAAGCTACAACAACAACTTCATGATATATCCCTCGGACCCTGACAAGGAGGTCGAGGTAGTACTTCAGGCAGATAAGTCTGCTTTCAAGGCAAAGAAGGTTGGAGTGCCTACGCCGATCAATTCGTCAACGAGCCCGACGGCAACCAATGGCAAGAAGGGCGGCTCTAGAGCTGGCAGCCCAGGTGGTCAGGGTCAGCGGATGCGTAAGGAGACAGACGCGGACCAGATCGATTTTAACAAAAAGATTCTGCACATGAGCTGGCATCCATTCGAGGATAGTATTGCAATTGCAGCCACAAACAATGTAAGTGAAACCAGAAGAGGTATAACATTTCGTCAACCTTTATTAACGCTATGGGTTAGCTATTTGTCTTCTCAGCACTCTAGACCAAGATACCGGCGTTCATCTCGTGGGCATTTTAGCGAGGAAGGGCATGGCAGGAGTCGAAGCAGCAAGACCAGGGGGTGCCTCGTTGTCATTAAAGGGATTGGCCCAGTTCTGCTCAGGCACGCCATGGTATGCCAATGGTATGCCAATGGTATGCCAATGGTGTAGGATATGGCAATGCGACTTGATGTAGCCTACTATACTTAGAAGCAACTGCAGAGAGCGTCGGCAGTGCATAGCGAATGCTTCGCAGAAGAAATAAGGCTGGAGGATGTCCTTGGATGTGGCCGCTGAAGCAGTAGCAGGACTGTCCATCTATGAAACAAGCGAATGAACGAGCAGGAGAAGCCACATGGGATGGAAGTGGGTGGATGCATGGGCCGGCGTTGAGTCGCCACGTGTAGCAGAAACCACAAAGACCTCATTGAGAATCAAAGAAATGCCACTCGTATTCGAGAAGTGATCAAACCGTTGGTTGGACATAAGCGTGGCTAGCAGTTTGTTTGCTCTGTGGAGTTGAAGGGAGAGTAATATACGAGAGTTGGTTCAGTTACCTTAGGTAGTGTAGTGCAAGACTTGACACCGTGCCATTAATGCACAACAATATGCTTCATCCATTTCTGGGTGAATTTATGGCCAGTGTCATGGAAGCGATACCGGACTTGAATCAGTTGGGCTCCTTTCAACTGCCATAGCTTAGAGATTTCAATACACCATAGCACCTATTGCATATATAATATACAGTCGGTGAGAGCAAGATAAGGTTTGATAGAGGTCACTAACTAGCGTGGCGTATCCAGTACAGCCCGACTCGGCCAGATCTGGTGGAGATGCAGGTACAGAGGTACCCCTCAATTGATGCGGGTCGGTGTCGAGTCTTATCTGGTCTCTATTCATCCATATCTAGGTAGTAGGTATCTATACTATCCATCCATTCATCTCTCCATCCCTGTCTGTCTCACGCATTCTTGGCTCTTCTGCATTACCTAGCCTAGCAGTAGCAACAACAACACAAGGGCGACCAGTACAAGCAAACTCTTAGTTTAGTCTACCTGTTGTACAGTACTCGATTCAGCCGCTCCTATTTTGTCAGCTGAGCCGCTTGTCGAGGGATACGACTTGTCACTCCTTTTCCTTTTTTTACTATTAACACGTCCCATCCCGACTCACAACAATGTCGACCGAAACACCTTCTAATATCCTCCGCAAGAGGACAGCTGCCGATATGACGGTCGTCGAAAACTCGGTCCATCGCGACAGCGCCTCGCGAGAGTCGGCTAATGGAGACCTTGAGCGCGGTTCAGGGCATTCAATAGCTCAGCATATTGCTAAGCTAATGGCCCATGAGGTTGGTCCCTCGTTGCTTACAGTTGGTGTGATGCTGAGCTTGATATTTGGAGGATGCTGTTCCAATGTAGGTTGTCACTTACCAGTGTCTGCCCGCCCGCCCGCCAACGACATGTCTCACATGGACTAAATCAAATATTGACCAACTTAGGTTTATGCTCTTGAAGCAATCGTCAAGTAAGCTTTCCCTTGGTGTATCCATTCTAAACTTATTCATCATCCCCCTCGTTTCATGCAGCTAACTTGATCGTGTAGTTTTGAACCCTCTAGCGGTATGAAACATCACACAGTGCTGCGCTGTTCACAAGACAGGCCTTTTTAACTCATAAGCGTATTATAGGGACCCTTTTGACATTTGTGCAATTTCTTTTTGTCGCTGTGACAGGATTCGTCGCTCAGTTCGACAAGAGCAGTCGGTTTTTTCTTACACCAAACAAGGTCCCTATCAGCCGCTGGATCTTCAACATTGTTCTCTTCTTCACCATCAACCTCTTGAACAACCATGCGTTCAGTTACGACATTTCCGTGCCAGTTCATATCATCCTTCGATCCGGTGGAAGCATTACGACCATGGCGGCAGGTTACCTCTCTGGCAAACGATATACTCAAACCCAGGTCGTCGCTGTCTTTCTCTTGACACTCGGCGTGATCCTGGCTGCATGGTCTGATGCCCAAGCCAAGGTACGCTTTCTTTTTTCGCCTCAGATGACAATCTCAACACAATACTGATATGTCAAACACCAGGGTACAAGTGAGAGCAGTGGCCGGCCAGCCTTTGGCACCGGACTCTTGATCCTCTTCGTGGCTCAGGTCCTCTCTGCCATCATGGGTCTTTACACTGAGGCGACCTACGCTAAATACGGACCTCAGTGGAAGGAGAATCTGTTTTATTCCCATGCTCTGTCTCTGCCATTGTTTTTGCCTTTTGCTCCGTCGATGGTTCGAACATTCTCTCATCTCATGACGAGCACTCCAATGCAATTGCCGGGTATCTTTGGTTCTGCATTCACCAAAACCACGATGCCCAGCCAAATCGTCTTCCTCGTTACCAATGTCTTGACACAGTATGCTTGCATTCGCGGTGTAAATCTCTTGGCTGCGGCATCAACAGCTCTCACTGTCACTATTGTTCTCAATATTCGAAAGCTCGTCAGCTTGCTTCTGAGCATTTGGCTTTTTGGCAACCAGCTTGCTCCCGGTACATTACTTGGTGCTATCATAGTTTTTAGTGCTGGCGGACTATATACAGTCGGATCGCGGAAGAAAGCACCAGCGGAGAAAGAAATGCCAGCAAGGGATCACAAAGCGAGTTGAGCACTTTACATTTCCTTATCTGTCGGAACGAATTATACAAGGGCTTAGAAGGCGTATCCGGTTCGGAAAGATTCATTAGAAAAAGAATGACGGTGTTCATCCGTCGTAGCAGACTTGTGACTCAGGTCGCTATGCTGGAGTTACAGCACTTGTTGCATAAGAGAAAGTAACGAGAAGTTGATAGACTTGTGTAGACAGGATATTTAGAAAATCCCTTTTGACAGCCTTGAAGATGCTGAGCGCTGCTGCATACTTACCTTGAGATCATTGGATGGTGTTGCCAATGGATGGTAACAGGGCCAAGACCAGTCTCAAAGTTAGGTAAAGCAAGAATAGCCTGGAGTAATACTAAGGGTAGCTGCCTCAATTATAACACAATACAAACTGCGATCACTCTGCCATTCGCAGTGTAATATAATCAAAGCATTCGGCCAAGCGTTTGCCATTGACTTTTCGCCGTCAATATTTTGAGCGTCTTTATTATACTGCACCATCATTGACAAGCGGACGGCCATGATACAGAAGGCACGCACGTACCATTATCCTTTACTTGATTGTCCACGAAGCTATGGTTCCTGGGAACACTGCCCAAACTTAGTTAAGGCCATTGATTAATTTTCTCTTATTCCATCACTTGCCCTAGTTAGGCAGTAAAGTACAGTATAAGTTTTGGAGCTCAAAACGGGCAGGGGCATGACCCAATGCTTCGGGTACAGAAGAGGACGGGAAAGACCTCCCCAGTTCCATATTGGGGAGCTGAGCAATCGGAGAGATATGCAATTCTGTGTAACATCCTCTAGCTTTTTCAGTCATCGCGTTGAGCTTCAGTTCAACTACCTACTGGAAAGTACACCTCCATAGCAGATGCCTCAATGGGCTTAGCTCACTGGAAATCTAGGCCAGTTCCACCAACGCATTGTCCCACCATGACCCGCTGGAAACCCTGGTGCGTCACACCGTCATACCTTCCTTACCAGGCTTTAGTATCATTTTCACGGGCTGCTTAACCCATTACCTTGACCTCTCTTACTGCGGGCACACTATCTCTGTCACTCTCAAAAAGTAGCAGCGCCTTCCTGAGTACCTATATCTTGTTGAGTCAAAGAGGGCAAGACCTTCTTGGTCAGGACAGGTCTTCAATAATAGCTTTGACATTCAATTAGAAGCAAGTAAGATATTTGATCGAGGAGTCGCCATGCCTGGTACGTAATTCACTACCCGACCTGCCCCTCCTCTGCTACGCCGGGCAATCTGATATCACCGCCATCGATAACGACTGCAGTAACTGGGAATTCCGCTGACCAAGCGAATATCGTAGGCGGTCCCATATTCGAAGAAAGCGAATCAAGCGCGCTTGATGTACGGGCGCGGGAGTCAGATGAGGAGGTAGACGAGACTAGAGATGGTGGTGCAGCCGGCCATGGCGCCTCGCACAAAGACGCCGTATCTGATGCTGGCTCGCACAACGGAAACGATGCTGAAGAACTCGAAGATGGTATGCTTCTTCGCGACCTGCCCAAGAGAACCACCTTTTACGATCCCGTTGCCGAGCGTCAGATGAGCCAGACGGACGCAAAATACTTCTATCACCGAAACAAGGCCGATGCGCGAAGCACTGGTGGGGCTGGCAACCAATCTATACCTCAAAGTCCTTTTCTTGCTTCTGGTTCTCGTCCTGCGACTGAGTATGGTGCCGATTCTTTGGTGCTGGACTCGAGTGGTCGCCGAGTTGATTCCTTCCCTCAAGGTCTAGAGATGCCGAATCCTGCTATTGACCCCTCGGGTTTCACTCAATCGCCTACAAAAGCAGAAGCTCAACCTGTCCCATTCCCACCAAATGACTCTTCTGCCTTCTCTCATGCTGCTCAGGTTGCCCAAGACCCGCGACTTCCTGATGGCTCTAGCAATGGCCTACCCTCTGGCGGTCTTTTCGACACTGAACCTCATATCACGTCAGAATTGAGTGCTATCTCGAAAAATATTCAGAGGATCTTGGATCTCAGGCGCAAGTATATCTCGCTTTCTCACCAAGGTCCAGACGATAACCCGAGAGATGATCCGAATTGGGAAATCTACCCCCCTCCGCCTGAGCCCGCATGGCAGCAATCTTCGAAGCAAGCAACAAATACCGCGGAACACGTGCCCGGCCAGGAGAACACTGGAATGAATGGTGCGAAGGAAGCATCTGTATCTGCACCCCAAGATGTACCTCAAGATCACCATGAGGGCAAACGATCGGCAAGAAGGCGGAAGCCGGGTCAGGATATTGGGGAAGACTTTGACATGGCAGATTTGTTGCCTCTACCTGGAGACGATGGACGTTCGTACAAGTTGGATGACAGCGGAGTCTACCAAGTATTTGAAAACGATGATGAACATGTGCCTGCGATTCAGGTTCCCACCATCAGAGAGTTCTACATGGATCTGGACGACATCCTGGACGTATCATCTGATGGGCCCAGCAAGAGCTTTGCATTTCGACGCCTTCAGTATCTTGAGGGCAAGTTCAACCTATACGTCCTCTTGAACGAGTATCAAGAAACAGCCGATAGCAAGAAGGTTCCCCATCGAGACTTCTATAACGTCCGAAAGGTCGATACCCACGTTCATCATTCTGCATGCATGAATCAGAAGCACCTTCTGCGCTTCATCAAGAGTAAGATGAAGAAGTTCCCTAATGAAGTTGTCCTATTCCGCGATGGAAGACATCTCACTCTGGCTGAGGTCTTCGCTAGCATTAATTTGACTGCCTACGACCTGAGCATCGATACTTTGGATATGCATGTAAGGCTTGTTTCTAACCCGGAAAGTTGAATGTTGAGAGATCTACTACTAACAACCTCAGGCTCATACCGATTCATTCCATCGTTTTGACAAGTTTAACCTGAAATACAACCCAGTTGGGGAGTCCCGCCTCCGAACTATCTTTCTCAAGACTGATAATTTTATCCACGGCCGTTACCTTGCCGAGATTACCAAAGAGGTCATTTCAGATTTGGAATCGAGCAAGTACCAAATGGTAGAGTGGCGTATTTCCATCTACGGCAAATCAATAGATGAATGGGACAAACTCGCCGCTTGGGTGGTTGACAACAAACTCTTCTCTCACAATGTTCGATGGCTTATCCAAATCCCTCGCCTGTACGACGTTTACAAAGCCAGCGGTTTAATGGAGACGTTTGAACAAGTGGTCAAGAATGTCTTCCAACCACTTTTCGAAGTCACCAAGGATCCCTCAAGCCACCCGAAACTGCATATCTTCCTTCAACGGGTAATCGGTTTTGACAGTGTTGACGATGAAAGCAAGGTCGAGCGTCGTTTATTTAAGAAATTCCCTGTGCCAAAGGTTTGGGATACCAAGCAAAACCCCCCTTACAGCTACTGGATCTACTACCTCTATTCTAACCTGGTGTCTTTGAACTACTGGCGGAAGAAGCGAGGGTTCAACACACTTGTTTTACGACCACATTGCGGAGAAGCTGGCGACAGCGAACACTTGGCTGTTGCCGCCTTATGTTGTCACAGTATTAGTCACGGACTTCTCCTTCGCAAAGTTCCTCTTCTCCAGTACATCTTCTACCTGGACCAAATTGGCATCGCCATGTCGCCGTTAAGCAACAATGCTCTGTTCCTGGCTTATGAACGGAATCCTTTCCACCAGTACTTCAAGAGAGGGCTCAATGTCTCACTGTCAACAGACGACCCCCTGCAGTTTGCTTTCACAAAGGAACCACTGATCGAGGAATATGCTGTTGCGGCGCAAATCTATAAACTCAACTCGGTCGACATGTGTGAGTTGGCCAAGAATTCTGTCAAGCAAAGTGGCTACGAGCTGTCCATCAAAGAGCATTGGTTGGGACGTGGCTGCAATAAGCCAGGGAAAGAAGGAAATGCCATGGTCAAGACGAATGTTCCTGATCGGCGAGAAGAATTTCGTTACTTCACCCTGATGCAGGAGAGAGATGTGTGAGTTGCAACACTTGAACTGCCCCTTTTGTAAATTGTGTGACGTCTTGGTACTAATGTACACGGCCAGGCTGTCAAAATATGTCACCTATAATGCTGCTAACGAACCCTCAACACAAGCTACTGGCAGCGAAAATAGAATGTCAGAGTCAGTGGCGTCCATGGCTGGCCAGGTTCCTGGTATGGGCCTGTCGACGAGCAACGAGACTGTCGATCCTGAGATGTCTCCTCCAGCTGGGATCACCAAGGTTGCATCGCAGAGCGGGTTGTCAGCTAGTACTCGAGAACAGACATGGTCCAGCGATGCCATGGCAGATCACCATCTTTCGGGAAGCGACCCGAGAATGTTTCCAGGCATTTTTACTCGAGGTCACCGTACTGGTAGCATGCGGAACCTGGCCCAAGCTAACGATGACCGAGACATTGCAGACGATGTTTTCGGTCCAGAGACTTGATCTTGAATTTGATCTGTCACGGTCATGGTACCACGCTTCGAGAATGCAGGGTGCTGTGAATCGATTACTGGCGTTGAATAGATTGAATGAGCAAACGTCTTAGGCCTCACGGAGCGCTATATGGAAGGCGATGCTTATCAATCCGTGTTGCTGTCATGCCGAATTCACTGCTGGTTTGGCGCTCTAGTTGAAAGGGTGGTTAGTAATATCAATAAAGGTGGAACCATACATGTCTTGCGTATCGGCAGGACGCGCAGACCTGTGTTCACATGTCCGTAACCTTTCTCTAATGTTTACTTGGACGATCCTCACAGTAATCATCGAGCAGATTTTCGACATCCAATCCTAGGCATATAGGGGTTTATTGTTGTCATAGAGACGTGAACATTTTGAGCGACGGATGAATCACAAATAAGTATCAAACTACAAAAGATGTTATACCTAGGAGATAGATTCTTAACCAAACAACTGATGTTGGAAGAAAAACGGTTACAAGGACTTGTGTCCCTCACCCTAGAGCTTGAGCCTTGAAGTGGGGGGCACAGGGTAACTATCGCCAAACTTCGCATTCATTTCCAAGATAGTTGACGGTCTCCAGCAGGGTACTCCTGTGGGGAGTTCAAGCCCAACTTCCTGTTGTGTGAGTAGGATAAAGCCCGGGGAAATTGACCAGTAGAATTCGTACCAGTTCAGGACTGTTGATGATCTCCTCTAGTTAGGCACAAGAAAAACTTTACATACATGTCTTCACTCGAACCAATCAGGTCGAGCTGTTCCAGCTGAATAGGTATTCTGTCACAGTAAAACAGGTGCCTTGTATGAACAAAAATCGCCCGTACCTGTTGCACTGACGTTATGACTTCTACAATCAGCTTTCGTTGCAACCTCCATACCAAGGTGTGATGGAATTCTAGTAGCAGGGTACCGATTTCGTAAGGTACCTACCGAACATCGGTTGCCGTTCCACTGTTTTTGGACCCCAATTGCTCCAGTGTAATTAACACATAGTGGAGCTACAGGTTATTAGGCTCAATTTAGTAGGGGGAGATGCAGTACCTATGGACGGTATACCTGCCTCGACCTAGTCGTTACTTGCTTGCTCCTCAGACAAACGACGCACTGCGTCACTTCGCATCGCATCGCATTGCATCGCATCGCCGCCGCGTTTTGTTTTCAACCAGCCCCCTCCCCGTTCCTCTTCAATCTTTCCCCTTTCACTAATATCAAGGGTATCCGTATCGACGTCCATTCGCAGCGGTGCAGCCGTCAGAGCTAATTCACCACCTTTCGACATGGGGTTCCTGGGTGTGTACCGGGCTCTCTACGACTACGTGCCCCAAGCCGAGGGTGAGCTTGCCATCAACGATGGGGACTTGCTCTATGTTCTAGACAAGAATGGCGACGATGGCTGGTGGAAAGCGAAGAAGAAGGCCGGGGCTGATGATGAGGAAGAGCCAACAGGCCTCGTTCCTGGTAATTATGTCGAGGAGGTAAGCTGTCTTGAACAGTCCATGGGTGTTTACAGCATCGATACTAAAGAGTCTCCCTTCCTTTCAAGGCCAAACCCGTAGATCATGCTCGAGCTCTCTTCGATTATACGCGTCAGACTGACGAGGAGCTGTCGTTTCCCGAGGATGCCATTCTGGAGGTCTACGATACGTCGGATCCCGACTGGATCTTGACCGGTCTCGACGGCGAGTATGGCTTCGTCCCATCGAACTACATCGAAATGGGAGCAGTTGCCGAAACCGCTCAACCTCCTTTGCCATCACCACCACCGACGCTTCCCTCCAGACCTACTCAGGCAGCTCCAATTTCTGAACCCGAACCAGAGGCGGCATCTCCGGACCTACCGAATGATACTGCGTCTCCTCCCCCGAACCCTGCCGCTGCCATTGCAGATGTGATACAGAACCGATCGGCCTCCCAACAATCTCAGCAACCCGCAGCCCCGCGACAGCCCCCTCGCGCATCAGTTTCCTTTAGTGAACCCCCTGAACCCGACAATGAGCCTGTGCGATCACCGACCCTGCCCGCCCGACCGAGGGTTCCCGCGCCGCCATCGCCTTCTTACGACGAGCCTGCTTCTCCTGTACACATCCGCAGCTTTCCTCAGAGCCATAGAGACCCAGACCGGCGCCAAGATGTCGAGCGAACCCCTGGCGGATTCCACATGTACAATATCAACGAGATGATTTCCATCATGGGCAAGAAGAAGAAAATGCCCACAACTTTGGGAATTAATCTTCTGACAGGCATTATATTGGTTGCCCCTGAGCATGCCTCGGACGGGCCGTCGCAAGAATGGACCGCCGACCGCATGACGCATTACTCTCGGGAGGGAAAGCATGTTTTTATGGAGCTCGTGCGCCCAAGCAAGAGTGTTGACTTTCACGCCGGAGCAAAAGATACTGCAGAGGAGATCGTTAGTATGCTGGGTGAGTTGGCTGGTGCCGTGCGCTTCGGAGATCTCCGCGAAACGATTATAGGAACTCAAGGCAGCAGCGGCGGTGGTGGCCTGAAGAAGGGGCAGATTTTATATGACTTCATGGCACAAGGTGACGACGAGGTTACTGTTGCGGTCGGAGACGACGTATTCGTTCTCGATGATACCAAGAGCGAAGAGTGGTGGCAAGTCCGCCGGCTCAAGAATGGTAAAGAAGGAGTGGTTCCCAGCAGTTATATTGAGGTTACAGGCTCCGTCGCCTCGCCAACCTCTGGCGGCAACTCGACCAAGTCGCATGTCGAGCAAAATCGCCTCGACGAAATTCGATTGACAAAGGCAGCCATACAGGCTGGCAAAGAACCTCAGCAGGTAGGACCGGGAATGCCTCTCCCTGAAAGGGGCAGTAGCCTCACAGCACGAGAAACTGGTAGTAATTTGGGACAACAGCGGAGCCGTCGAGAAAATGAACGAAATGATGGCGGCAGTCAAAACCGATCAAAATCTAGTAAGTGACAGTTCATCACATCATGCTTTATGCACGATACCAAATCCCTTGATCTGGATCAGCCTCCTGACTTGGCCTTTTAGAGCCGGACTCGTCCAAGGTTCGCACCTGGACCGACCGATCACGATCTTTCAGCGTGGAAGCCCAGTTTCTTGGGCTAAAGGATGGCAAGATTCATTTGCACAAGATGAACGGTGTCAAGATTGCTGTTCCTATTACAAAGATGTCACGCGAAGACCTAGAGTATGTTGAAAATTTCACAGGCATATCCTTGGAAGATGACAAGCCGCTGGCAGACGTCAAGCGAGCCAGGTCTGCCGAAAAGAAATCCCCGGAACGAAGTCCCTCAGCTGGTGCGACTATCGACAAAGACCCGAAGTCCGACTACGACTGGTTCCAGTTCTTCCTCTCCTGTGAGGTTGCCGTGGGCTTGTGTGAGCGTTACGCTCAAGCTTTTGTCAAGGACTCTATGGACGAGAGTGTGCTTCCTGATGTCGACGCTACCTCGTTGAGAACCCTCGGGATTCGCGAGGGTGACATCATCAAGGTCATGCGTACTTTGGATGCGAAGTACGGCCGTAATCGTGCTGGAAAGAGAGGCGCCGCTGATGCGGGTGATGGTGAAGGGGGATTGTTTTCCGGTCCTGGCGGCGCATTGCGAAATAACACCCGGAAAGGCCGCCCTGCACCAGCAGTACAAACAAGCGATGTTGTCGATGCTAGTGCTTTCTCTCGAGGCGATTCGTCTAAGACTGGTGAAGACGAAGCCAAGTCGTCCTCGCCAACAAGCCCTTCTAAGAAGAATTCTGAATCCCGTCAAGCAGCCAGTGTCGGTTTCGACGATGACGCTTGGGACGTGAAACCGAGCAAGCAACAATCACCGCCATCGCAGCAACAAAAGCCGCAGCCTCCTGTTGAATCGAGCCAGAAGCCAGCCCCTGAGCCAGCCCCTGCGTCACCACTTCCTCCAGCACTGACCGGTTCCATGCAAGAGCTATCTCTGCTGTCAACACCCCTCGAACCTACTAGAGCAGATCCAGCACCGGCTCCCACCCAGGCACCCGTTATCTCTGCACAGCCGACATCCTCAGCACCTGTATCGCAGAATCTTGGCGGGGCTACCCCGTCGTTCTTCACGTCTGTCGCACAGGCAAGGCAACGCCCTGCTCCGCCACAAGCATCTGCAAACCAGGGCTCTCTTGTTCCACCTCCACCTCAGCGGCCCCTTTCAGCACCACTGTCAGCTCAGCCGAGCGGTTTTGCGCCTCCTCCCATGATGCCTCAAATGACAGGTGCCCTGCAGGGACAGGTTGCTCCTCCTGGCCAGAGCCTAAGCGATCTTACCCAAGCTCGCCTACAACAGCAATATACGGCTCAAATGCAGCAACAGCAACCCCTTCAACAACTACAACCCAACATGACGGGATTCCCCGGACAGCAAGGCCCCGGACAGATGCCTTTCCAAACCGGTGCTGGCCAATTCATGCAACCCATGATGACCGGAATGCAGGGACAGAACCAGTTCATGCCGATGCAAGCCCAACCCACTGGTTTCCAACCATCGTTCCCTGCTACGCAGTCGATGTACGGTGCTCCCGCGGGAGGTATCAACAGCTATCTACCGCCTGCTCTTGAACCACAACGAACTGGCCTGCCTGGTTTGCACCCCCAAGCCACTGGAATGTCGAACATTGGCAATATGAGCGGTATGAACAACACGCCAACCCCCCAGCCTCTGCAACCACAGCAAACCGGACCGCCTCCTCCTGTGCGATTTGGCGTGACGAACGAGACTAAGAAATTAGCTCCTCAAGCGACGGGGCGAAGGGCTAACCTGTCGCAAGCGAGTAAGTTTATGTTACAAAGTACGTGTTGCATAATGCTAATACTATTCATAGCTCCCCAAAATCCTTTCGGATTCTGATTCGAAAATCGCCTGTAACAATTGGTCCTTGGCGGCACGTCGTTTTGTAATGTTGGCGAATACTCTGGAAACATTTCTTCATATCTTGTACGCATGCATCGCCTTTATCAGGCAAGGTCGCCTTGGGGCAGAGTGCGGAATAATAGTACTATATTCATGACTGCTCCCGGCTAAGCTGGATCAGTCCCTTCTCATATCTTAATCTATAAGTCTATGCAAAACATGCCTTGATATCTAAACATGTCACAATCCCCAATATCCTCGTTGTTCTGACAAATCAATGAAACAACCAATTGCAAAGAGCAAAGCAGAGAGCCTGAAACAAAAAACAAAAAAAGTAATCCGTCCTACACCCCGTGTATTGCCACAAGATTTGGCATAAGCTCTAAACATAGCTGTAAGCCTATGATGACTGCGAGCCTGGGTTCAGGGAGGCCGCCATCGTCACTTACTTTTCCTCCGCAGTAGGTGAAGAATCAATCATGACAAATTTTGACGAGACGTAGTAAACCGGTTTCTCAGGACTACAGTAGAGTAACATTAATGCAGGTGCTGTTACCAAAACATTGCGAAAATGCAAGGCTAGAACATGCGCAGATGAAATGTTGTCGTTACTCTGAACTTGTTCAAGCTTTTCGGCGACGACCACCACTGACCTTGGATGGTCCCGTTGCCACAGAGGAGAAGTCGATCTCAGCCTCGGTAATTGGGCTTTCCTCAACCTTTTCGTGTGACTCAGATGATGGATCGAAGCGCTTCCGGACGGCACGAATCATCATGAAGAACCAGTAAAAGTTGAGACTATTCAGCGTAACGTTGCTTGCCAAATATGCAACCCCAATCCACAGGGGTACCGTAGAGTCTGGATGTGCGAAGGACATAGTGCGCATCATGAGGGCCTTCATATCGGGGTTTACATTGATAGCAGACCACACGTCGCGGTAGACACGGAAGGATGAATATGTTCCATATACAAGCCGGCAGGAGAAAAAGGTGAATAGAAGCGCAATGCCGTTGTACAACTGCGCCCTGCTACCGGTCATGTTGAGCTTATCCATAAACCAATGAACATTGAGGAATGGGGTGGAAAGCTCCCAGAGGATGAAGACGCAGGCGTAGTGGTTGAGAAAGGGGCGCTGGAGAATGATGTTAGTGTCTATGATTCCATGGCAGTTAAGCAGACGTACAAATCCCAGCGAATACACAAGCAGTGCAGCAACGGCATGCGCGAGCGTTCCTATGCCAAAGACATCGAAGTTCAGACTGGTAACCACGAGATCCCAAAGAAAGTACCCAGCCGCGAGTGCTTGGATGAAGCCAGCACCACCAGTATAACCCCAAATGCGCTCCTCCCATCCCATGTTGCTCATCTCGGTATCGACAAACATGACCCATATAGCAAGAGCGTTAATCAAACAGCTCTGGACCATGGAAACAACGTGGGCATCCCAGTTGAGACGTCGCTTGCGGGACAGTTTGGAGTAATGCTCTGGAGCTAGCAGATTTGAGATCCATGGTGAGATTGGCCAAAAGATGACAGAGTATAGCAGCGCGGCGGCGAGGACTTCGTGAACGTGCAATGGTAGAGTTGGAAGATCGAAGTAGTCGGCAAAAGGCTGTATCTTCTCGGATAGCCACGCAATAGGCGGCAAAGGAAAGGGATCTTTCATGATGGGCTATGTGAGCTGGGTGGATCGTTGGTGTAAGGAAGGTCGAGCACAATCTCAAAATTTGCCGGAAGAGAGGTTGAGTCGAGAAGTATAGCGAGAGAAGACCGAGGCAATGCGATGCAAACAAAGTCAGAGTGTAGTGGCTTCCATGACAGTAACTTAAAGTACCCATAGTCTACTAAGGCAGTAGGTACTAAGATAGCTAAGTAGCACGTTTGTTGGGGAAGCTCACGTGGGATGACCACGGGTAAGGGTCCGCAGGGTCGGTTGTTCTCAGATCTACGTATCTGTCTGTCTCTGGAACTTTAATCAGTAACTCGTGCCGTGCCGCAGTCTTATGGAGACGAATGACCACACAATAGCTGGTCTGATAGGTTTAAATCCCTTCATGGCGCGGACGTTGGGATTAAGACGAGTAAACAAAAACACCTGTGAGGATTTAGTTACACCAAGCACCCTGAAGGTGAGACCGCCCGTGCCACCATTATTACCTGTTCTCCAGTACAACCCCACCAGATCAAATCAGCTCCCTTTAGTCTACTAACCTAGGTACTGTAGTGCAGCTGCCACGACACTCATAAGAGCACCAGGTCATTCTCGACGTCGACCAAGCCCAGTGCCCACCTGCTATCGAGTCTTGTGCGGAAATTTGGAGCCAAGGTATTTACATTATCTATTTTCGTATGACTTGAGCTTAACGCATCCTGTACCTAGTAATCGTTTGTATCCTTGACTGGTCTGGACCAGAGTCGAATATCGGTCGCATCGCATATCATCGCATCGTGTCACGTACACACGACTTCCGACCCATCATGGCCGAAGCTCTAAGGGAGTTGCTGGCTCCCGAACAGACAAATGATCCAGCTGCTTTGGACTATCTCACATACCTTGCCGAACAACAATCCAGCTTTCTGCAAACATCAGAGCCTCAAGTTCTATCCCAGACGTCGCATTCTCTACTCCTCGCCGTACAAGCCCTTTCAAAAAGATCCCACAAACCCATCGTCGATTCAGCAGCTAGTCATGCTTCTCTAAGGAACTCCCTTCCAGCTCTAGCTCAGCGAGCTTCCGACCTCGTCCAAGCAGTACCTCGTCTAGATGCACAGGCCGAACACTTTTCGTCAGCTTTTGGCAAGGCTAGCGACAGCAAGTTGCTCGCGCGAAGGAAGCAGGCTCTGCTGCTGCTTCGAAACTCCGAACGACTAGTCGATGTCATGGAGATGCCCCTGCTTCTCTCATCTGCTGTTTCAACCGCCCCAGTCAATCATTCCACCACGCTCGAACTCTACGCCCATGTCCGACGCCTTGCTTCCCTATACCCAGACTCACCGCTTGTAACATCGGTAATGGAAGAGGCAGATGCTGCCATTCGTCAGATGGCAGCAGACCTCATTGGAACACTTAAGGCGCCGAACCTCAAGCTCGCTGCAGCTGTCAGAACCATGGGCTGGCTGAAACGCATCGTCCCTGATCTGGTCACCAGTGCCTCGACAGAGGACGCGCTTCCAGCTGTCTTTTTGGTCTGCCGTCTATCTACGCTTTTGGCGACTTTGGAAGCACTCGAGCCTTTACGGGATTTAGCAGACGAAGAACGACTTCGGAAGGACAAGGCTGCTAGTACATGGTCGGGTGGCCAACAGACGGAGCGCTACCTCAAGCGGTTCATCGAGATATTTCGCGAGCAGAGCTTCAGCATTGTCTCTGTGTTCAAGAGTATAAACTCAAGCTTCTCATCGCAGACGGCCAGCAGTGAGGACCCTTTGGGTGCCTTGCCGTCTCCAATGGCCAATTTCCCTTTACACATGGTTGAGATGCTTGTGGAGACCCTACGCACCTACCTCCCTACTGTGAAAGACCAGACATCGAGAGAGAGCATCTTGACACAGGTACTTTACTGTGCTGGAAGCTTAGGGAGACTAGGCGCTGACTTCGGCCTGCTCCTTGCTTCGATTGGTGTTGTTGAATGGGTTGAGCTTGTCAAGCGCCATCGTCTCTTGGCTGGACGTCTTGAATCTGTCATAGGCGATTATCGGGGCAGCCAGGCTGGTACGGGCACTGGGACTGGTGGCGTTGGTGCTGGCGTGAACTGAGTATGTCATCTGGCACTACATGGCTATTCTTTACTATAACACGTGCTAGATGCACCAAAGCGGGGCTGATTCCTTCAACGGGGTCTGCTCTTTTTAGCCCGATTTTATCTCGTCATGTCACTCACTCAATCCCTCCGACGTGTGGCTTGGGTCTGTGACTAGCCATGGGCATTTCAATTGCTAGCTCCTCAGCTCAACATAGCGATGCGGCTGTATCATCCTCAATGACCGAGAAAAAAGCGTCGCGGTCGGCCAATTCAGGTATGCCTTGTCTCCAAGCGTCTGGTTCCAAGTACCGGGCTTCTCGGCGCGGATCGGCCTTGATGGACGCCGTTCTCCACGATCTGACACCTTCATAGCTCGTCATTTTGTATCTGGTCTCGGCTCTGGTGTGACTTCGGCTGTTCTCTTGCAGCCTTTGGATCTTCTTAAAACACGAGTGCAACAGTCCAGAAGTTCATCATTGGTTGCTACTTTGCGCGATCTGAGGAAATCGTCAAGCCTCGTGCAGTCGCTCTGGAGAGGCACCGTTCCCTCGGCCCTAAGGACGGGGTTTGGTTCAGCTCTCTATTTCACATCACTGAACGCTATTCGTCAGCATGCGCACCAGACAGGCATTCTTGGTCGTCGCCTGCAGACACAAGGCCGTTCATCAGTACTGCCATCGTTGACGAACTCGGGCAACCTGATATCGGGTGCAGTCGCAAGGACTTTTGCTGGATTTGTCCTGATGCCACTGACTGTGATCAAAGTTCGCTTTGAGTCCAGCCTTTACTCTTATTCTTCTATTCTGTCTGCCGCGGTTGACATTCGCCGGAGTCACGGCTTGCGTGGCTTCTTTTCTGGATTCGGAGCTACGGCGCTGCGAGATGCACCATATGCTGGCATGTACGTGCTCTTCTACGAGATGCTCAAGTCACGGCTCGGAGCTCTGGCTTCCAAGCCTGCCGCTTCCAGTGACGGGCAGACTAGAATGCAAACTACCCTAGCTAGCTCAGTCAACTTTACCTCCGCGATGCTCGCTGGCGCAGCATGCTCGATAGTTTCAAACCCCTTCGATGCGGTCAAAACTCGTATTCAGTTACAGCCGCTAGAGTACAGGAACATATGGCACGCATGGTATAAAATGGTGACGCAAGAGGGCTTTCGGTCATTGTGGGATGGTCTTGCGTTGCGGATGAGCCGCAAGGCCATGAGTTCGGCACTGGCCTGGACCGTTTACGAAGAACTGATCCGTCGAGCTGGAGCAAAGTAGCTGCATATTGTGTACAACAACTGTAACAAAACATCACCGCTAAAATAAAACTAGAGCACTGCCACTTAGTCCATATAATACAAAAAGTTCCGCCTGCGCCAAACTAAACATCTTTGAATCTTACGCCGGGCGCACGCCAGCCAAGTACATCAGAAGTGAGGGCGATTTGCTCCTGCGACGGCTGTGCTTATCTGACTTCTTGCGCACCCATTCAAAGTCTGGCTCATCCCTCCCGTGTCTCTTCTCCTCGACCATAAGCATCTTGCTCCGCTTCTCACGGACCAGCTTGGTGTGTTTCCATAGTCGGTCCTGTTCCCATTCGGGTACCCAGCGTCTAATGAGTAAGTAGTCGGGATCCTAGAAGCAACGTCAGATTATCATGTCGGGCGCGAATTATTTGAACTGTGTCCATCAGGTGGCTACATACCGAATCAAAGTCGAATTCAACACCAAACTCACGCAGTGACTCGATGGACAAATGACGACGAGCCATGCGCGTATAAGTTGGACGAGCAACCTGGCCAGCTGGTTGAGGAGGGATGATAGCAATTTGGTTGGCTTGAGCGTATTGGTGGGCTGGACCTGGAATCCCGTGGTGTGGTAGAGGCTGTGGTTGTGGCCGGGGTTGAGGTTCCTCCTTTTTTATCTTTTCCTTCTTCAAGATAGCCTCGATAGCTTTATCGTCGAGTCCGGACTTGATGAGGTCCTCTTTTAGACGCTTTTGGTACTCCCTGTCCTTAGCCTCTTTCTCTGCCTTCTCCTTTGCTATACGATCCTTTTCCGCCTGCTTGTAGCGTTCAACGGCCTCGGCAGCCTCCTTCTCCTTCTGGTCCTTTAGCTTTTTTTCTTTCGTAATACGTTCGAGTTCCCTCCTCTTGTAGTCCTCGACGGCAGAATTAGCCTCTTTCTCGCGACGTTGCCTCTCTTCTGTGGCCTCGTCCTCTTCCTTGAGCCGTTTTAGTTCAATGTCCTTTTTAATTCGCTCTTCCTCGTCTGCACGGGCTTTGCGGCCCTTGATCTTTTCCAGCTCACGCTTGGCCTGCTTAAGTTCTTCCTCTTCCCGAAGTTGTCTCAAGCGTCGCCGCTCTTCCTCGTCTCGGGTATGAGCAAGGTGCATCTTCTCAAGCTCTTTGCGAGACTGCTCTGCTTCCCACTCTTCACGATATCTCTTGATCAGTTGCCGCTCGTCCTTCTCACGTTGTCGCTCGTCTCTTTCACGGGAGCTGGCGAGTCGGTTCTTCTCAAGATCCTTGCGCGCTTGCTCGGCCTCCCACTCATCACGGAATTGCTTGATCAATTTCCGCTCATCTTTCTCCCGCGCTGTGGCAATGCGCAAACCCTCGAGCTCTTTGCGAGTCCTCTCAGCCTCCCATTCCTCTCGAGTCATATATGAAGACGATCGAGACCGAGACCTAGAGCGGGATGAAGATGATCGCGAGCGAGAACGCCGCCGGCGAGACGACCGTGAGACTTGCTTGCGGCGAGCATCTTCGTCGTCAGATGACAGATCATTATAGATTTTGTTATTGATAATCACGGGAACTGGAGCTGGTGGACTGCTAGCGCGACGGTCCCGTGGTCGGGAGTAATCTCGGGAACGGGACCGAGAATTAGACCGGTGTATGCTCGTGATATTAAGGCGATCAGTCCCGAGGTAGCTGGGCCCAGGAGGTGCATTGTAGTAGTTTTGAGGACGCTGGGGGTTTGCGACATAACGAACGCCCACAGGAGATGGTCCACGTTTCTGGTAGCGAATGTCGTAGTCATCCTCCTCGTCATAACTATAGCTACTTCGGCTCATTGCGGCACACAGATAGTAACAAGCCGGGGTGAAGTCGAATAAGCTCTGACTGAGCGTAGGATGATCGATATAGCTAGACTTGTGTTTCGTCACAGCAATGGCGAGTGTCATCAAATATACCGAGGACAGTAGAGACCAGAAAAAGGAAGTAAGCGGAGGAGGAGGAGCGAAAGCGGCTGATATACACAGAGCCACAACCCACAGATAACAAGGATCATCCGTCGTTCGGAGGGGACCGCTTACCAGACTATTTGTTGTAGGGCTGGCCTTAAGAGAAGAGGGGGCGGCAGGGGCTAAAACTTGGTGGGGGCCAAATCCCAAATCTCCGTCAGAACATGGTCCATTGGCCTTTGGACAGCCAACACTGTGATGGTGGTCGGTGGATAGGTAAGTGTTGTACAACTTGGCAGTCCTATTATAGAAGCAGCGGTGAAAAGAACGAGCCTCCAGGTTCCGATAGCAGTTATGCAATGTACGAGAACCAGCGTGAGATATATTAATACTTGGTGTCTGCAGCAGATTCCTCGAGCTGAGGGAAACAAATGTTGTCGTCGGAGCTACTGTGCTTCATCAAAACCGACCCTCCTCATTGGGACTGGCGCCATGCCTTAGGTCTTACATACAGGCACAAGGAAATAAAAGTAACAGTGCATTTGCCCATGATTATGGCGTCGGTGATCACATGAACCATAAGTAAATTTTGGTGCCTTGGTGGGTTGGCTGAGGCGCAGCGGTATTGGCTGGTGAAGGAATGGATGTCATGGCGGCACGCTGGCGCTTGATGAAACCATACGGCCGAAGTATCTTTGTAGGCAGGAAACCGTGGCACAGCCGACAAGCAAGGAATGTAGAGTGATGATAAGATTGGTTGGGCGTTTGGGTCTAGGCCTTTCGCTGCTAGCTTTATTTGGTGCGAAGCATTTGCTCAATATGCTCGCGGCTATTCTTATGTGTAGTTTCCAGATACAGCAACCGCTGACTTAGCTTGTCCACCTCTCCTTCCAGAGTTTGCGTCTGGCCTTCAAGCTTCTGCCGAAGAGAGTCCACAGGCAGTGAAACAAACCTAGAACAAGGTGCAACAGCAGTCAGACGTCGGATCGAGCCAGGGTGAATAGACCAGTAAATAGCATGTTAGGGCAAGAGAAGGGTACATACATCTTTCCAACACCTTCATATACCACCGCGTCGGAAGGCAAGGTGGCCATCTCGTTCATAGTCAGTTTGACAAGGCGCTGTTCGCGCTGCTTCGAAGTCATTTGTGTTCGGGCAAGGCCAATCTGCTGCTGTGCCACCAGGGCCTGGCTTTCGATCTCCCGCACCAGCTGAATGTGAGAATATCGTTAGCGGACTGGACATGAGTATTGTTATGAAGGAGGGTTATTGCCGGCGAGATGAGATCAGTGAGGTTGTACCTTTTGAAGGGCTTCATTCGGGATGGACATTATGCTAGAAGAGATAGGGAGGGGTGATAATGTAAGTAAGTAATAGTTATTTTTAAGGGTATATAGAAGGAACAGTACTGTAAAGCGGCGATTGGTAAATGCACAGCCGGCTGTGCAACTAACCTGTATAGCCAGCTGTGCGTTTTACTACATTATGTAAGCAAGTGTAACCTACCTGGTAGTTCTTTAGCTAACTGATACTGAGTTAAAGAGCTAGCAGTATTTTATATTAAGTTAAAGCTACTTATTTATATTAAGCTACTAAAGTAAGTTTATAAGCTGCTATAACTTCTATTTTATATTTAACTCTTTAGTAAGCTACTGTTAAAGAGATATATAT
>JABFFG010000306.1:0-10889 GCA_013623685.1 Fusarium transvaalense
CTTCTTACACGTGGGTAACTGATTAATATTCATTGTAGGTCGCCGCAGTGGCCGAGAATTTTGCCCTCGCAGAGACCTACCTGCGCTTAGCTGCTGACAAGGGTTGCCATCTTGCTGTTTTGCCAGAGTTTCACCTCACTTCTTGGGAGCCCAGCCATCCGGATTTCCTTGCCGCTACCAAAGAGTCTATGTCGTATTTGATCAAATACCAAGCACTTGCTCGAGAACTTAATATCAACATTGTTCCTGGCACACTTTGCGAGTCTTATTCTGGAAACAGAGGCAAAGAAGAACTAAAGAACGTAGCTTACTTTCTGGCTGGTGGGACAGGTGACATCTGTGGATCGTACCAGAAGAGGAACCTCTGGCATCCTGAACGGCCCCATTTTACTCCTGGGCGAGCTCCTCACCTCGCGTTTGACACTCCATTGAAGGATGTCGACGGGAAGTGTCTACGGGCTGGGCTCTTGATTTGTTGGGACCTTAGTTTCCCCGAAGGCTTTCGTGCCTTAGTACAAGATGGGGCTGATTTGATCATCATTCCGGCCTATTGGTCTACTGGTGGCGGTGAGGATATTCGCGAACTGAACGGCGACGCAGAGATGGTCTTTCTCGATAGCGTATTGACTGCAAGAGCTTTCGAAAACAACGCAGTGGTGGTATTCTGTAACGCAGGTGGGCTTAGTAGGGTTACTTTGCCTATCCTAGGCTCCTTGGGAAGTATCCCGCCTGGCGAAGACAAGGTTGAAGTAGTTGATGTTGATTTGGATGTCCTGCGGGTTGCTGAGGAAAGGTACAAAATTCGCAAGGATATGCAAAGTCTTGAATGGCACTACAAATAACTAAGGCATTTATGTTACACGTTTCATGTTTAAACTCGAATATCGGAGAAAAAATAACTGAGAAGAGATGATGGTGAACTTTTGGGACTTCCAAAGCTTCCTATGATATCAAAATTGTTGCGATGCTGGTAGATAAAGTTCGTCAACTCCTTCACTTTCCGCCAAGAGATATGGGCCATCCAAGGATGGATGGTCAGCGATACCCTGCCAGAAGGAGAACTCGGATTCCATAAATTCTTGCCCAAGCTGCTGCTCCCACGTAACCTCATCTTGAGGCCTTTCTGGCACTGGAGGGACTGCGCACAGCTGGGAATCACTCTCGTCACTCAGAATCAGGTTTAGAAACCGATGGATCGTTTGAGCAGCCTTGGTCAGCAATCCGTGGTTCGGGTCTCCTGCTTTCGCTATCGTACCCCTTTCAATCTCTGCTGTCAAAATCGCAAGATCCTGAAGAACGCTGCTTCTTGATATCCGTAGGTTGTGTGGCGTGGTGTGAGGGTTGAGCATAACTAGCAATATGATGCCCGCGGCGGGCAATCCATAGTGAGAAATCTAGATAGGACCATCGCAAGTCAACATCTTCAAGACTGCTCGCGGAGCCCCTTCCGACAAACCTTCCAAGATAATTTCGAGCCTGAGTTTGATAATTCCTCCCGCAACACGATAAGTTCAACTACAAGCTTCAACATCTCAATGGCGACTTCGATCAGGGGCGCGCTAGTTTCTGAGAGTCGATCCCATGCTAGGCGACGGAGCAAGAAAGATAGGTGTAGGTGGTTGAGCCTGATGCTGGCGACAAAGTCTCGTTCGAACGGACTATCAGAGTGGTTTCTAATGCTGTCGCGAACGCGGAAATGCGCCGGCAACGAGTTCCAGTGCATGTCTGCTACTTTTTGAAGTGCACTGTGAGGTTTTAGCATGATAAGAGGTTAGATCGAGGGCCAGGAATAAGGTTGTGGGCTTTTGTTGACTCACTCGACGGTCTGCCGGCAATCAGATCGGTTATTGTCGAATAAGAGCTCTATCGCATCTTCTTTGACCAAGGCACATAGAGCTGACCAGCGAGTGTCTGCCCGGTAGTTCATCTTGGAATTTGGATCCCATTGATGAAGTCCTAGATCATCCGACAAGGGCGACTGGCATTCCAAAGGAAGTCGGCTATCAGGGAGCTGGAAATGGCAAAATCTTTTGCTCAAACGGAGTGGGCGACCAAGAAACAAAGACGAGTTCTTATCAAGTGAGTATATTCGAGCAAATGCTGTTTTTTGTAACTCAATAAGAAACATGGGTGTATCGGCTTTTTTCGATAAGTCTTCGTGGTACCCAAGAGCCATGATGGACGATATGACATCGCCGACTCTTCGCCACATATGATAACCTATGCATCATTAGCAAATGGTCGTCATCGATCGTATGGCTCTAATACTTTGATCACCATAGATGTAGGAGTGAATGATGCAATGCTCATATTGGAGAACATGCTGCATGTCATTCAGGCAGTCTAGAGACAAACATATATCAAGGGAGCTAGTAGCTAGCCTCAGTGATAACACCCGCAGCTCAACCTTTTGTTCATTCGTAAAATATAGAGGAGGAAAAAAAGGAACATCCATAGAGGCTCGAAGAACAGCGCACATAAAGATTCCTATGCTCTCCCAGCGAGTGTTTACGCCGAGGAACTCATCCGCAAAGGCCGACAGTGTCGTTGCGGCCGTGATGGTCAGCGGACGGTTGGTATTGTTTGATAACTTGGAAGCCAGTTCAAAATGCCAATCCGGACCTTCAAATGAGGTGAGGCAGGAATAGTTTGAGTGTTTGGAGAACATAGCAACAAAAGGTTCAGCAAGGGCCAAGTTGATCCCCTTTTTCATCCAAAATGAGACAAGATCTTGCAAAGGCCGAAGACCAAATCTCTCCATCAAGGACTTGATCAAATCTGCCCCTTGCTTTACTTGCGGATCAACGTCCAAAGCAGTTTGCTCGACGTAGAGTGAAGCCGGTGAGGGGTTACGAGTAGCAGCTGGGCTGTTATTCATGATATCCTGGTCAGAATCAGGGAAAATCTCGTTGAAGATGGCGACATGGCTTGAGCGGCCGAGGTGACCTGGATTTGGATAAAGCTGGGTGCGACGTGTCCCCGGAGTTTGCGACAAGGTCGGAGTCTCGGGGGGATTATTACTATCATGTCGATGTATTGCTTAGACACTTCATCAAATACATTACAATCGGACTTAAATACTGACTGTGAAGATGGGGCCTCCTGTGACCTCTGCGGGGAAGCAGCAGCTATCGGTTGCTTCCTCTTAAAGGGAGTAGCTCTGTAAACACACAGTAATGGTTTCCCTTGTTGTCTACACCTTGAGCAGCACGGCCGGTTGTGGTCGCACGCGAGTTTTGCCTTTCTGCAAGGATCACATGCTGCTTGTCTAGAACGCATAGCGTCGGGGAAATATTACCAGAACAGCGGGCGGCACTCTGCGTTTCGTGTCGGAGTACTACGGAGCGAATTGGTGACAGGGCAAAAACTGTAACGAAGTGGATAAGTCAAGGTGGAATCAAGCCAGCATATACGGAGTAAGTTTAATTGCGCCGCCAGACTCTTTTCGTCCACCCTAGCTCACGTGACCGAAGCCTTAGTCCAGCATCAGTTGCCGATTGGTCCGGCCAAATACTCTCACGGCCTCAGGCGCAGAGTAGCTCTCGCCGAGATTGTTTCTCTGAAAGTTAGATTTTGAGAAATAGGGACCATTTGCAGACCCTGTCTTGTCTCTTAAGCAGTATAGCTAGCTTTCTTTCTATGGTTTTACGGTTAAAAATAACGATTCCGCGATATTTGGTTTCGATGGAGGGTATATTTAATGTAAAGAGTTGTGAAAGGGGTATAAAATATATTTAAACTGTTAATATTATTGGGGGAGATAGAGGGAAAACTTAAGTAAGCATTAGGGTCATAGGGGTTAAGAAGCTACTTTAGATTATCGCTGGGGCTTAGGGCATTAAAACCCAGTCTAAATATCAGAGTATCGGTAATAAAAGTCCCAGATCTAAAAGGCAATATCTAACTGAGACTGCATTTTATTATTAATAAGAGAATTTAAAATAATTAAGTAGAAACTTAGGTGCTATTCTACTGCCTATTGGCTTAACTTATATAGAGTGACCCAGTGTCTTTAGGCACTAAAAAAGGAAACGACTGTAGATCTATCGGTATAGACTAACGCCGATAACGAACTGGAGTATATAGGTCCTTCTTATATAAGTATAGTGCTTATAAGATGTAGTTTATCTTAAAAGCTACTTACAGCATTCCAATACTGCCAAACAGATTTTAACCTTATAATACCTTTATTAGTCCTAATATCAATATCCTCACTAACGCCTAATATCTAAAATAAGCAAGAGTCAGACCACTAATGGCCACCAAAAGCCAGGACCTTTCAATATCGCTATTATTGGCGCTGGGCTTATCGGTCTTCCCATCCCTCTAGGCCTTATATACCGTAACATTCCCATTACGATATACAAACAGACTTACGTACTGAAAGAAATCGGTGCTAGTATCGGAATCTTAGGTAATAGGAAAGCCTATCTAAACTTTCTAAATCCTAAACTAGCCGAGACCCTCGAGACTATAGCCAACAAGTCCCCAGCGGGCTATTAATGCATCGATGGCTTCAGCCAGGAGGATGTCAAGCTGCAGCCAAAGGACAAGCTGTTTGATATAGTGTACGACACTCCCGGCGGCGGTGGGTACCTTTATTATTGCGCACAGCTCCTGGCAGCGATAGTCGACCTTATCTCGCCTAATCGGCTCAGATTAGAGAAGTACATAAATATAATAACAAGAGGTAAAGGTAATGAGAAGATAGTTATTAAGTTTTGCGACAGTACTTCTGCAGAAGCCAATAGCGGTATGTATATATTTCACTAAGTCTGCCAGTCTGGTCACTGGTAGTATAAATGAAGATAGCTAATTTGCTTCTGCCCATATTAGTTATCTGTTGCGATAGTATTAAATCCCGAGTCCGTCAGATCGTCGCTGGAATAGATAACCCGGCTTATGTCCTCGCTATTCCCACGAGAGTGCATACCGCTGCCTCATCGACATGAACAAAGCCTTCCCTGTCCTGGGCCATCTAGCCAAGCGCCAAATTCTCTTTGCAGGCCACGGCGCGCACATCATGGCCTCTCTCAATCAATCGAAAGGTACAGTACTGACCCTGTGTTTGCTAGTGTCGTTTTATTCATTATGCCGCCATCTGGCGTCGTATTCATTCATATCATGGCAGGCGTCATGATTATTCTTGTCTGTCACTTGGTTGGGCTTGGGGAGCAATTACCATGAAGGCAGCCTTGGCGACAAGGCCTGCGGCAGATCTCCAGCAGCGTTACTACGAATTGCAACAGTCAATGCCCAAGAACACGACACACGTTAGCCAAGCTTCTGGACAGGCACAGTGGCAGCAGATTGCCATCTTTGACGGTTTCATGCTGGATACTCGGGTAACTGTCACATACTTTTGTATGATGGGACTGTTTGTCTATCTCATGGTAAGTCGCTTTGTCTGCCAATGTTTGCTCTCTTTCGCTCATCAGCTATCTTAGGCTCGCTTGCGTGTCACGGCGCCAAACCTGCAACTGGTGGCCATCTTCTCCATCGTCACAAGCGATATCTATCTGACCATTGCGCCACTCATCCCGACGTTTCAAGGAACAATTCCCAAAACATTGATTCTGCCCACTGCCATCGCAGTTGGAATCGGCGCCGTTTGTAATCTTACCTTGTTCCCACAGTCAATTTCGCAGATTACCCTTGCCAGCATGACCGACTTGCTTCGTCCTATGAATGGCTACATCAAGGCTTTGACTTGGCACTTCAAGACCAGATCCAACTTTGACCCTGAGCGATTATGGGAACTCAAGAGCAACTTAGCTGCTACTAACAAGAGCGTCGAGTCTGCCACCAAGTTTCTTTCCATGGACTTTACACGCCGAAAATTTGGCCCTGACGGCATCAAGTCCTTCCAGGAGCCGCTACGTCAGGTTTTGATCTTCTTTGGTGAACTTTTGCAGTTGTCAATCTCTCGCGAAGAGTTCTATGTTAAACAAGAAGCTCTCACAAAAGCAACCCAAGACCTCGAAAAGTCCAACAACGACAAGCATCCGCTGGCATACCATATCGCGAAAGCAGCCGACTTTCGTGAACTCAGCAAGCATCCAGACACAGAAGAAATGCTAATCAAGGCCATTGACTCATTGTCATCTTGTGCTACACCTTTACTACAGACTTTGGAACAAAGCATCAACGCTGTTATCGAGGCACTATCAGCACCGTCTAAGGTCGATTTGGTGGTCCAGCATGAGGAGATTCTCGCATCGCTGCAGGAAGTTCTCGACGACTTTGAAGATTCGGCTGCCGAACAATTGATCGCTCCACATGCCCATCTCTTCGACGCAGACGGCAAGATCATCTACCAGGACAATCGCGCTCCGCCCATGTTTGGCCTCATGATAGGTCTGCTGTACCACGAACGCTTGATCAATCTTTCCAAAAGTATCGGTGTCGTTCTCGAGAGAGTTGTCGAGGTGGAGAAGGCTAGGACAATAACGCGCATATGGCTTCCTAAAGGACTTCAAAAGCTATTCTCGCTGGGTCTTTCGAGCGACGCACCACCATCTACCCTCACTGCCTCCACGGATCTTTCCCGTACCATGTCAGCCATCTCTAAACCTGAAAAGAAGGGCGGCCTGTTTAAGAAGAAGTCGAATGATGCGAAATCGGAGGACGAGGTCGAAAAGACCGCGGCTGCTATCCTGGCAAGGATGCAAGAGCCGACAAGCCGATAACGAAAGAAACCGAGTCGTATCTTTTTGGGACTGATTAACTGGTTCACTGGCACCGAGGGATTGTTCGCTCTGCGAACGCTGGTTTTGACTATTGCCCTCTCTGTTCCTGCTGTGATACGCTCGTCAGCAGGCTTTTACTATCGAGAAAAGGGAATATGGGCATTGATCATGGCACAGACGGCGCTTTAACCCTACCTATCTGACTTTACCTCTGGAATGGTTGTCCGAACACTCGCTACCATTGCCGAAGGTGTCCTTGGTATGCTGTTCTGGTATATCGGTGCTGGTAATGGGCCTGGTAATCCTTATAGCCTTGCTGCTATTATAGCTGTTGGTATTATAGTTATGATGTGGTAGAGGCTATTCTTCCTACCCCAACACATGACTGCTGGCATCATGCTTATATCCACCGTGTTCATAGTTATTTCATACAGTTGGGTTAATGAGCATATTCCCAGCTACGGCAACCCCGGTGTGGGATACACTGTGTTCTGGTAAAGACTTCTTCTTGTGCTAATTGGTTTTTCTGCTGCCGTGCTAGGTTCATTTCTCCTAACGCCTATATCTAGAAATAAACATTACAGTCAAATCATGTCTAGCTAACTGTTAAGCATTCGAGATCGTTATGCCCTGCTAGTAACAGTCTGGCGCGCACCCCCGAAAGACTTTATTGAAGTTATTAAGAAAGAAGTAACTACCTTAAAAGAAGTCTTTAACTCTATCGCTATTCCAATTCAGAACACAAAATTTGAATTCTCAATATCAAATATCGACACCGAAACACTCAGCACTGTCAATCGTCTGTGCATAAACCTCAATGTCTTTATTACCCAGTTCAGCTTGGCCCTTATGAAACTCCCCCTTCCCGTGCAAGAGCGCTTCATGCAACAGGTCGTTGCAGGCGACGATTCTCTCGTCGCAGATATCATGTCAACTCTGACACTTCTCCAGCACTCTTTAATCTCCGGAGAGCCACTTCCGGCGATCTTGCCGACGCCATTGGTAAGCAGAGCGATGCAGTTCCGAAAGCTCAAGGGAGAGTTGCAGGAAGAGGGTAACTCTAAAGAGTATCTTGCCAGCCCACAAGGAAGGCATTCGTCAGCAGCTCTTTACTCATTGGTAAGGCTTTTGGGCACGCTTGACGAGCTTGTGGCTGCCGTCAAAAAGGCTGTAGGTGAAACCTCTCACATCAATACCGAGGCGTTGAGCGGAAGCATGTACTAGGGTATCTAAAATGTCTTTATTTCACTTGTTTATGGATTAGAGCCCATGGTGTATTACATGCGCAGCTCGAAATTCAACTGCATTTCTTCGATCTTCATCCCCCCCTCTTTTTGTAAAGCTTTAATACATAGAATAACTTATTCAACCACATGGCCGGCGCTGCCATGTAAAATAGACATTATCGGTTCACTCTTGCTACTCATTTCGCGTTGCTGATGCCGCATGCTCCCGGTGTTTGAAGAGACCTAGAAAACCCAGATCGTAACATACTTTCAAAGATCCAGCCATAATGAATGCCACCCAAAAGTAGTCAGAATCAGCAAGCAGTCCGGTAATCAGTGGGCCCAAACTTTGAGCAGTAGTCTTTGCCACGTTGATGAGGCCGATGACAACAGTTCTTTCGTCTGGTTGGACGATAGCGGCGAGGAAAGCTGAGCACGGTGCGACATCCATTGACTGCGTGCAGGAATGCAGAATTAGAAGGAGGATTGAAATTTGAACGTCGCCAGGGATGGGAATCAATGCGAGAAAGATGGCCGATGGGATATGAGTGAATACATAGTCTGGAATATTAGGTTAGTGATGTGATTTAGAGGGAATTTACACATGATATATAGACTTGCCTTGACATTGCCAAACCGTTTAGCCAGAGATGATGCCACCGGCAATGATACTGGTAGTAAAGAAGATTGATCCAAGCTTGTGAACGATCAATACATAATTGGAAAAGTTACGTCGCGATTTTAATTTCATCACCCTCGTATCTCCTTATATACATAGAAATAGACACACAGTTCTATATGTGTGTTAAATCATGCGAGCCGAGAACGCGTTTCAATAGATCTCCCCATGATATCTCATCCCACAACAAGCTCCTTTCTTTTCGAGCTGACTCAGTAATTTTGCCTTTATACCCGGACCGGATGCATTCTCTTTCGAGAAAAAGGGCACGGCAATTTCTTCAATTATGTTACATAAATTATTGATGTTCCCTATTTTGATATCCCGTTTCGAACGGCAGACGAAAAGGATACTACCGTGGCAGAGATGACACCGGTATGTGGGAAAACGAACCCATTTCGTATCCTTGACAGAGGTTGTCATCAACAAGAGCTCGGCCAAAGGATTCTGTAGATCATCGGCCGGAAGCGTATCATCGCCGCTGGATTGATTGTTGCTGTAAGACTTTGCAACGAGGTCCAGGCCAAAAAGCGAGGGCATGTCACACGGGTCATCGCCCTCCAGGTTAAACAGGGGGTGCGTTTTAGGTACAGTCACTTCTACCATCTGCGGTTCCTGTCGGGCGGTCTGGTCGCGGAGGCAATTGATACGGACACCAACGACCTTGGACATCCTGTCGGCTAGCACGCGCTTGGAGAAATGATCGTCTTGACCACCAGGTTCGATCATGCTTCCGACTGTGTCTCTGTAATAGCCCAGGTAGTCTATGGCGTCACGGTAGGCAGTGAGGGTGATGTCGGTGGAGTGGCGTGGTTCAAATTCGGTTCCCTTCCTCATGACCGCAACGATGGGGCCTTTCCAGATAAACTCGCCCTATGTATCGCCAACTAGAGTTGGAGTTGTACCATGGATTGCCTTGTTTGTTGTTATATTGCGGGGCGGTATATCTGGATCTAGGAACCAAAGATTGAGCGTATCCTGATTGCTAGGTCTTCCACGGAGAACATTGCCTTGCAGTTGGCGCAAGCCGCGCCCAATGTATCCGTTGTTGCCGGGTATATGGGAAAGTTGATCCAGGACTAGGTGGAAGTAAGGTTTGGCCTCGTACTTGTCCTTCTTAGTGTCTATCCACACCAGAGATGGACCTAGGGAGAGATGGCGTAAGTTATAGTCATGAAGTAGCAGTGAATAGATGAACTTGATCCAACTTAATTGAAACCATACTATGTAAATTGACTTTTTATATTCTTTACTATGTTCTTATCCGTTAGAGCAAGACTCATTACAGAGATAGTTCCAAGGAAACAGAAGGTCTTGCCATATAGATCACTAATAATTATTCCATACGAAGCCGATAATAATTAACCTCTATGTAATACAGTCCTGTGTACTGTCTTAGTATGGTTTTGTAAGTGCATCTTATAATCTAATGTCTTATTATATAGGCGGCAATGCAGCTTTTTATTTAGTTAAAGATTAGAGAGATGGTATTATTTAAAGTGCCTGCTTAAGTCGCCCGGTAAGTAAAAAGGCTTGATTAGCCTATAAATAGCCGGATCGAGAGGCTAAAGAGTAGTGGCCTGACCGATATAAAGAAAATACCTTTAACTTTACTCTATTTAGCTTTTAGTAAAGACTGAAGTTATTGCATTACCTAAAGCACTACTTGCAGTATCCTTTATAGTATTATTATATAAATCTGAGACTTCTTTCTTAGCAGTAACTGCTTTATATCTAGTTATAGGAGGTAGAGGTGGTTTTTAGATAGAATAGTAAGATATAATAGTAAGAATTGCATTATTACGGCAATAATATTTAGACTTAATTATACTAGTTACTGGGGCTATTAAAGCTTTATATAGGCATTTCTAGGCTAGATAAGTATTGCTATCTAATAGCGAGGTTAATAGCTCCTTAAATGTCTTGCTAGCTAGTTATTTTTCTATATTAGTTATAGCTTATTCCCAGGTCTAAGCTTTTCTAACTTGCTCTTTGCGTTTTTAATATAGGTAAGCCTTCTTGCTTTAAATATCCTTAGTAATCTTCCTTAAATATGTATAAACTTTATTGGAATTATTGCCTTTAGAAAGTATATATTCTCGTTATTGAAAGAGATTCTAAATCTTAGGATTATTATTAATACTTACAGACTGCTTAACAGTAAGATAGGTAGGCCGTTACTTGCTGGCTAAATAGCCGATACTGTAGGCTTAATGTATTAGCGCTTTTTGCTGCTTTTTATAGCTTATAACGGCTATAGTATCTATAGGTACAATATAGCTAAGGTAATGCTTT
>JABFFG010000307.1:0-55068 GCA_013623685.1 Fusarium transvaalense
CCCCCGCAACCGCAACCGCAAACCCCTTCGCCCACTCCCACTCCGTTCTTTCATCCTCTCCACTGGTTAATTACCCGCTTTCACGCTTCACGCTTTCGTCTGGCTTTATCAACTTTACTACCTATCTAGGCGGCAACATCATCATCGCCGTCATATCGCATCGCCTATTTTATTCATGATATCAACTTGGAAGCATTCAGCATCATCGCCATAATAATTTGATTTCTATTTTGATTTTTTATCGTCGCTCCAGTCATTCATTCTCCAACCATGGGCCTCCCGTAAGCGCATCCTTGTTTTTTTTTTAAACCCCGTCCAGTACCATCATTGTCATTGCGCCGAAGTAGTGATGCCCCGGTCGATCGATACCTCTCGCTGTCGCTATCGCTTCACTACATCAACGCAACGGCACGCTGCTGAACTTGCGAATGTAAATGCGCATAGCCGCTATCTGATATCGCGCGCTCGTATTTGCATACTCGTTGCAGTAGTGACGGCCTTGTCCTGTCGAAATGTGCACTTACTAACTTGGTGCAGCTTGTTTATTGCCCCCGTCGAGTCAGATCTCCCATCCAAAGCTGCCGATAGGAGCAGTGCGACAGCGCCACCTCGCTCCAGCATCCGTCGCACACGTATTGCTCAACACCGCGCCGCTGCCCAACGCCATATTTTCCTCCGCGACCGCCTTATAGATGGTTCACTGCAACAATCTAGCTCTCTAAACGACCGAGATGGCCAACCTGTACCATGGATCGAAGCAGGTTTCCCTCCCGATACTGACCTGACAGCAAGACCGTTGCGCGATGTGCTGAGAGACATGAATGCGTCCGACGAGCCTAGAAGGGATCGAATCGAAGAGCAGCTGCACTCGTTGTTCAGGGATGGCGCAAGTACATCTGTAGACCGACCAGATTCATATCCTCCAAGCAGTTATGAGAGGTTTCATTGGCCCGGTGTGACAGCCGCCCGAAACGCAGTGGTAAGTTTACTTTGTGCTTGATGCCCCAGGGTATCTGACCAGGCTGAATCATATACTGACATTTGAACTAGGCAAGGCCAATGCTTTCCCGGCAGGCGAATGAAGACGATGAAGTCCCGCCTCGAAGGCTTCCCCCAATTGTGCTGCAGCCTTCGATTCGTCGCCCTACCGCCGACGTTGAAGATCTCCGTACATCGCTTCGTGGAAATTTAGCCAGGCAGAATGATACCAGACGCGCACCGCAACCAGACATTCGACGCAATCGATACGTTGATGGACTGGGCGACCGCGAAAGGAGCCTCAGCCCGGAGGTGTGGGATACTCTTCTATCTACTCTCACCCCTGACCCTCAACCGCCGAGCGCAGGATCGTCTTTTGCCTCGAATATGGCTTCTCAAAGTGCGGGTGCTACCTCGGGCACCTCTTTCACTACTCCCGACCTGACCCAGGATACGACAATAGATCAGGCTTGTGAGTCTGGCTGCGAGGGGTCTGAGACAGAGGAAGCCGATGCTACGCAGTCTATACTGAATCGAATTCGACGACGCCGGGAGGAGATGCGACGTGTTCGCGTAAGAGTACCCGGTTTCAACATTGACAGCCCTATCGATAGACCCACCGATCGGGACAGTGGTGCAGTTGGTTCCGATTCAAGGCAACGAAGATCCCCGGATGGCCCAGTAAACCCAATCATTGGTCATTTGAGACGTGCTAGATCGATCCGAGATCGCGCAAACCGTGGTAGTCTTGTTCGAGCGCGTCATGCTTGGGTGGGACACTTGTCCGTTGGCAATTCGGATGACGAGCAGGGCCCGGAACGAACAAGACGCAACCAAGAGAGCCCTGCAGCACCTGGAAGCAACACGCATACCGGAGAAGAAGACTGGATGAGTATGCAGCATATCGTGCGAAGCCTGGCGCGGCGCGAAGATATTCCCGATGAATGGTGGGCTGGGGCTGGCCTCAGTCGAACGCTGCCTGGAGATGGGACGGAATGAAGGACTCGGCGCAGCCAATTTTTTTATTCAATTTGAAACGGAGTTTTAAAGAAAGAGGCTCCTGGATTACAAGACAGAGTGGACGGCGTTACAAAGGAAAAGCGACCAGGATTGGGACTGATTACTTGTATTATAATTGTATGGATTTACATATTGGCTCAATACGGAGCAGCGGGAAGATCTAATGAAAGGCATAGTGCACTATGCTGTTATCCTCAGACCCTGAGTTGTGTTACTGCTGCACTAATTTGATTGATCACTTCGAAGAGCTTGTGAGGCCGCCAGGCTCTGATGCGCATCATATCTAGATCCTGGCAGATCCGATTTTGATGTGGCTTGAAGGGCCTTGTCTTCGGAACGGCTACGTGCTGCTTTAAGGAGCCATACGTGAAGAATACGAGGATATAAGGTATTAAGATGGATATGGTTCCTTCAACGGCCCAACGGTTCAAAGGATAGGTCATATCAGGGAAACCTTTAAAGCATATCTCCTTTAGCCTGCATAAGCTTTTGCGGGGAGTGTGATTACTGTTATGTAGGTAGGTCGGAGGGCTTGGAACTGCTGTTGCATAACGACTTCAACTACAATGGACCAAAGACATTTGTTGATAGAGGTTGGGTTGGTTCTACTCCTTCCTCTCTGGTGGTACTTTTGCTGGGGGGATCGAGTCAAAAGGTCTGAGTTAAGTTAAATAAACCATTCCTCATTTCATAAATTAATAGATGCGGCAGTGGTGAATGTCTCAACCTTTATTTGTGAATGATGGATGCAAGACCTCGTCATGCCAGCGTCACGTAATGCGCGCTTTGAACAGAAATGAGATGGATGCAATCTCAGCTCATGCTTCAGCTCACATGAGAATCAAGAAACGAGAACCTCCGTGCACGATATAGATCGTCGGCGAGGTGCGTTAACATCCATCCGCCCTTGTGAACAGACGATAAACCTAACTCAACTTAGCAGGCAGCAAGCCATTCATGGTAAAGCAGATCGGAAAGCTTGGCAGTCCTGCCTTGCCTGACCTTGCTCTTTTCTGTACCTGGGATCAGGATGAGACGCATTAGTGGCAAGACTCGACGAGAAGCGAGCAGGGGGAATACTGTACTTGCGATTGGGTTTGATGAGGGTTGGTCGGGTTAGGTAGAGTCTTGGTTTGGGGTTTGTTGGTTGTTCCGCTTACAGGTGGGAAAGCGATCTTGGACACAAGTAGTAATTGAGGCGTCGCAGATACAGGCTGAAAGAGAAGTAACCCGGAATGTTCAGAGACTTTGATTCATGGGCGAGCTTGTTAGCAGATGAGCTGTATCTTGTAACATTCCTCTAGACTTGGCTAACGGTGAGGCGTTTCAGCCAGTGTGTCGTCAGCACATTGTTTGGATTCCGAGGTTTGGGTCTCTTTGTGGATTGTATTCGGCACGACGATATAGTATCTCTTGACGGAAATAATGAACATGTGGCTTGGACTTGGATGAAATACTGGTCAGTGTCTGAAGACATCCATGCGTCGTCTTGTCTTGCCTTACATTGGATGGATGGCATGAGCAAGCATGAACCGTTTCAAAGAAGGATATGCCCTGTAAGTTGGGTGTTCCAAAACAACCCAAACAAAATTTCTTCTCGATCCTAAGGTTTGTAATCGAGATTTACATCATCATCGAGGTTGATACATGGACCTGCCTGTTTTCTGGCGGAATACTTATGGAAACCCAATACGCATGGATTGCTGTGTTGTTGATGCTGTTCAACTGTGGATGGATAACTGTAGCACGAGCAGAAGCGAGCTAGTGGGGGGGATTACCTAGCCCTGCAAGCAGCCAGGTTGTAAGCGCGGGCAGCCAGGGCGTTGATTACAGGCGGCACGGGCCCTCCGAGCATCCATAATCCCCCGTCGTCAGCAGCCGAACCACGCTGTTCAATACCGGTAGGTTACCAGGCACAGGCGTCCGTCCATTGACTGGTTTTGGATTGGGTTACTACTGTCACTGGGCTTAGGTTGCGAGACAAGAAACAACACCTCGAGTCCCTCCCAAGCGCGCATGATTGATTGGAGATCCGTTGGTTTTGGTCCAAATTTCCGCCCAGTCAGTTGCATGCGGTTCAGCGCAGTGCATTACAGCAATCCTTCCTTACCTTCCATACCTTTACCTTTTTTTTCTAACTTTACTTTTTCTTCTTTTTTTTTCAACCCTTCCATTTTCCTTCCCTTCTCCAGCAACAGACACACCGTTAATTCGCTTGTTGTTTGCCTTGTCCTTCTTTTAACCCTGTTAGCGATCCCACGAACCGAAGCGAACGGGCTCCCTCGCTCCCCTCTCAATCATCGATCCCACACACTGACGACGCCAACTAGGCTCTTTAGCGAGCCCGAAGTGCACGTCCTACCTTGTCCCAGGTATCGACGACAATATCATCCGTCATATTCGACTGCAAGAGCTCGATAATCGAACCCGACCGTCTTCGTATGTAGAAACGAACCGCCCTGCCGTCATTCCGCTCCCTTGATTCGATCCTCGATGGGAAATGACACCTTTGTCTGGGCATAAACCTCGTCAATCCTCCGCCGCTTGCATCTGCTATCCTCGAGGAAGCATAATTCAGCTGGCCACGATCGAAGTCGAGCATCATTGAAGCTAGGGAGTTATTGAGAGATGGTGCCCGAGCGGCAGTACCACGCCAATGGCCGTCCCGCCATGGCCTCTCGCGATCGATCTATGCCTGGCACGCCTTCGCGGAAAGAGAAGATTCGAGAGAGCTCTGCCCTTCAAGACCCAGGTCTTAAGGACTATGTTCGTATTACCCTGTCGCCGATGTCGCTGGTACCTGGTTCCTGAATGCTGGGATCTTTGGATGGGCGCAGGAATTTGCGAAAGTGATAGCTAACATTCAACTTTTTCTTGTTCAGCGCTTAGGTGAATGCCTCGGAAAAGGTGCTTTCGGATCCGTGTATAAGGCTTTCAACTGGGGCAATGGCGAGGCAGTTGCTGTAAAACAGATAAAGCTCGCAGATCTGCCCAAGAGTGAGTTGCGCATGATCGAGGTGGGTTGCCAATCAGCTATCCTTGTGCTTGACCGTGCGGTTTGAATAAGCTAACATGTGCGGGTGCCGTTTAGAGTGAAATCGATCTTCTCAAGAACCTCCATGTAAGAATATTCGCCCAGCGACGTTGATTGTGAATGCTAATAGTAGTAGCATGATAATATTGTCAAGTATATCGGTTTTGTCAAATCCGTTGACGCTCTTAACATCATTCTTGAGTACGAGTCTGTGCTACCTTTAACAATTATTGAACTAATGAATCTAGATACTGTGAAAATGGTTCGCTGCATTCAATCTGCAAGGCGTACGGCAAGTTTCCTGAGAATCTGGTCGGGGTTTACATGACGCAGGTCCTGCAGGGACTGCAATACCTCCACGACCAGGGTGTTATACACAGAGATATCAAAGGCGCCAACATTCTCACCACAAAAGATGGCACAGTGAAGCTTGCAGATTTCGGAGTGTCTACAAGCACGCTTGCTGGTGGCCAGGATAAGGAGGCACAGGTTGTCGGGACACCTTATTGGATGGCCCCCGAGATCATTCAGCTTTCTGGAGCGAGTTCCGCATCTGATATTTGGAGTGTGGGTTGCACAGTTATCGAACTTCTTCAAGGCAAGCCTCCGTATCACAACCTGGCTGCTATGCCTGCTCTTTTCGCAATCGTCAACGACGACCACCCCCCACTACCTGAAGGCATCTCTGCAGTGAGTATTGTTTTGTTTTTTGTATTTATGCTTGCTAATTTCGCCAGGCTGCTCGTGACTTCTTAATGCAATGCTTCCAAAAAGACCCCAACCTTCGTGTAACTGCCCGGAAACTACTTCGTCATGCTTGGATCACAGGATGTCGTCGGACCGAAGCCCCTGTATCGAGAAAACCGGCCAATTTCAGCGATGCTGTTGAGGAAGTCAAGCAATGGAACAAGGCTTTGAAGTCTTCAGAACCCAACCTCCGAGCATCGATGGGCTCTGAGACTGGACCCTCAACAAGATTTCATGGTGGAACTCCTGCCAAGGGTTCTTTGTCACTTGCAAAACTTCGACCCGGCGCTGGAGCTTTCAGTAAGCCTGAACTAGCCGGTATGTCGTGTTTTGATATCAGTCTTAACCCAGGTTCAAGTTCTAATCCTACCATAGATGACGATAACTGGGACGACGACTTTGCAACAGCTATTTCACCAAGCGCACTGCATTTACCCCATCTCAAGCCACAAGACAACTTTGGCGGTCTATTATCAAGTGATCGCTTGAAGGCGTTCGCCTCAATAAACGATGGAAGGAACGAAAGTAATACATACGACGACGACTTTGAAGGAGAGTTGATGACCATAAAGGGGTTAGGCCAATGGCAAGACAGCAGCGATCTCCAGGAACAGACGATCAGACCAACACCAAGGAAATCTACAAAAACATCAGAGCCCGTCAAAGCGCACAGCCGAAACAAATCGAGTACGAGCAAGGCCGTAGGTGGAGGCCGGACCAAATCGCCTATGAAATCTCATCTCAATAATAAGTTCGAGTTGCCGTCAAGACCGGATCTTGCGTATCGAGAACAAAGTGTGGAAGACTTTTCAGATCTTTTTGTGGACAATGACAACGTTTTCACTCACAATGTTAATCAGGCTGTGAGAAGAGTAGGTCAAGCGTGTCAAGGTTTGAAGCAAAAGCTTACACATTCACAGAACTCACGACAGAGCGACGCGCCACAGCTGTTTCACCCATCTGACCTTACGTCGTTACCAAGGTCAATGCAAGAGTCTGGTTCAGGTAGCATGAAGAAGAAACCACTATCGCGACCATCAGTTCTTCCAGATGCGCCAATGCGACGGACACGATCGGGGATAGAAATCCAGAAATTCGCGGAAGATGACGACGAAGATTTTAGCGACGTTTTCGGACCCGAATCATCAATAGCGGAAAAAGAGGAGAGCGAGAAGGGATCCGAGGATGGTGGTCTGATGCTCATGTCCCGTGTGTCGAGCAGTTCTTGGCTAGGAGACGAAGAGGATGAAGACGATCCGTTTGCATATATGGATCCAGGTTGGGATGAGATGGATTTGGAAGCCAATATTGCCCGAGATCGACACGCCAGGTTAGCAGAGAGGGTAGAGGATCTGGTGAGGTCTTTGAAAACAACAGAAGGCGATGATGCCCTGGCTGAGTTCTCGGAAGATTTGGTAAGTGGATGCCACATCATGCGGCATGAAGCAGCGCTAACATGTTGCAGCTTGCTTTACTTTGGGAAAACAGCGAGGTCAAGAATCTAATCATCAGTGCTCACGGGCTGTTACCAATCCTTGAGATCCTGGAGCCTTGTACTGTCAAGAGCAGACAATACATGATCCTGCAGCTTCTCAAGGTCGTTAATGCAGTAAGTTCTTCCGTTTCTGACATGTATACAACTTGCTAACCCTCCAGATTATTTTGGATGACGTCGAAATCCAAGAAAACCTGTGCTTCGTTGGTGGTATTCCTATTATTACCAAGTTTGCTGCAAGGCAATATTCGGACGAAATTCGTCTGGAGGCAGCAGCTTTTGTTCGCCAAATGTATCAAACGTCGACACTAACACTGCAGATGTTTGTGTCTGCGGGTGGTCTGAACGTACTAGTTGAGTTCCTCGATGAGGACTACGACGTTACACGAGACCTTGTTCTTATTGGGGTCAATGGTATCTGGAACGTCTTTGAGCTTCAAGGACCAACCCCCAAGAACGACTTTTGCAGAATCTTTTCACGAAGCAAGATTCTATACCCATTGGCGCTCGTCCTGCATCGAGTCCTCGACGAAGAGGGCGAAGACGAGCTTGGCGAGCTCGTTGAAGGTCGAATCGTCAACATTTTCTATCTCTTCAGTCAAGCAGAAAACTACGTCAAAGAGGTCGTAGCAGATCGGCAAGTATTGAAGAGTGTATTGAAGGACCTGCGCCGCATGACGCCGATCCACCAGATCACAATGCTAAAATTCATCAAGAATCTTTCTATGCTCTCGACGACGATTGAATCGCTGCACTCGGCTGATGCCATCGAGTTCCTGATCGATCTTCTTAGCTACAGTATGAAGAAGGGCCAGACGCACTTCCGCGAAATCTCTAACCAGGTCCTTAACACCTTATTTAACCTCTGCCGTCTCAGCAAAGAACGGCAAGAGGACGCCGCCGTTGGTGGCATTATCCCTCTACTTCTCAGAATTATGCAGACCGACCGCCCACCAAAAGAATTTGCCCTCCCGATACTCTGTGACATGGCGCACTCAGGATCCAAGGGTCGCAGATACTTGTGGCAGAATAAGGGTCTCAACTTTTACGTATCATTACTCACAGATCAGTACTGGCAGGTTACTGCGCTTGATGCCATTCTAGTCTGGCTTCAGGAGGAAACCGCCAACGTGGAGTCTCATCTTGCGGATGGCGGCTTTACACGAGCCATTATCAGCTGCTTCAGCACCAACAGAGTCAATGCCTTTGATTCTAACCTGTTGGAACCGTTACTCAAGTTATTGCGCCTCAGTCCTTCAGTTGCGGCGTCGCTGGCGAAGCCCGAAATGTTTGCTGGTATCGCACAACGCTTGGGTCACAAGAAGGCAGTTGTCCGACTTAACCTGCTCAGGCTGGTGAGAACCATTATGGATGCATGCGAGCCTGGACTAGGTAGTGGCGACGGAACAAGGTCTCTCAACAGCTCTCAAGTGCGGTCTCTTATGGCTGCTATCCAAACTCTGGCGGAGAAGGACACGGCTGTTCTTGTACGAAACCTTGCATCAGAACTGGTGCGGTCGAATATCGACACCAGTGTGAGGCCAAGCGAGGGCGCTGCCAGCGCTGTGCCAAGCTCGTCATCATCAAGACGAACGGGGTCCCGTCGGAACAACAGCTACACACCTCCCAGCTTGCAGACGTCTGTGTCGGCTGGTCCACAGACGCCTACCCACAGAAGCCGTGCCAGTCTCGCAAGCAATGCTTATATCGAGGTAGCAGCCAGTCCACGCCGATCGGCTGCCGTTGAACGAGAACGAGAAGGGATGGTTTACCGGCCCAGGAGTAGGGATGGGCCAACCGGTATTCCCCGACGTATCAGCGGCGAGTTCGCTCCTGTTAAGAGCCGCCTGCCTCGCACATCGCTGGCCACCTCGAGCAGTTCCAGGGCGGCTGTCGGGATCAGCGCTAACGGTAACAGCCCTGCGCTCAGTTCGCGCAACGACATAACTATGGGTGCACGCAGCGACAGCAGCTTGAGCAATAAGGAGAACGTGGGCCGCGCGCCGGGCAGCCGAGATGGGATCGGCAGTAGGGACAGCAGTAGCAGTCTGGCGTCGCCCGGTTTGTCGGGGGTGCCAGAACGGGCGGGCATAAATAAGAGACGGAGTCGGATGCCTACAGAACCGACATGGCAGTGACGGAAAGAGGACAGAAACAGGAAGCAAGAGATATGAGTAGAACGCATCATGAAATGCATGACATGATAGAGACGAGAGTGGTGATGGGGAGGAGTTGTTATGCCACGATAGACATGAGGGACGGTAAAGACGCAGAAGGGCTGCGATTCTACAATAAATAAACCAAAGACGAGAAGAGACGAGAAGAGAGGCTATAAATGAAAGAACAAGCTCACGAAGCAATTCACTTTGTCAAACATCGCTTTATTTCGCATTAGAGTATTTTTCCGTTCGCCGCTCTTCCATAAGATCCGACCAACCTCAAGCCTCAGCACATTAACGGTGCTATCCGAGTGGCAGAAGCCAAGTATCTGTAGCCGAGCAAGATGATTCTGGAGCAAACTCATTCCTGGAATTCTGTGTGTTGGTAGCTTGCCATGGAAAGTTGAGGAGGGAGTGAAAGTGATTGCAGCTGTCGGCAGCTGGCACTACTGCTACCCGCGCGGTGAATACAACAGTCAGGTAACAGCCGTTTACTAAGCATGTTTAAAGTATTCCTTTTTTTCTCTTTTCTTTATCTGCAGCAGGTATGATATTCTCAGTCTTGCTTTCGCCTCTCTTTTGTAACGCTAGGCTTCACTTCTGCAACCACGCCCTCGAGGTGTCATATCAATATAGCCAATGTCCATCACATATCGGCGAGACTCACTGTTCTCTATTTCTCATTGCCTTGTGAGTGGTCAGGCAAAGCCGCTTACGAAGAGCGTGTCGCTAATGAACGGAGTCAAGAAGTGCGCCTCCCAGCACAGCCTCTCTAACATGAGGCCAACACAGGGCATGCCAACGGCCTAACAGGGAGAAGAGACCCCGAGCCAGGTGTAAGCCCGCTATATCATATCATCTGACAGTCACTGACTTCTTTCAGGACCATCATGCCCGAGAACGCGGCTGACTGGCCGTCACTTGAGAATATTTTTCTCCTTGGTCCAGCGGAGCGAGTAACTCACACCCGGCTGAAGTTTATCGCTCAACAAACCCGAATTTTTGTGAGAATGGCACAGAACCTATATGCGAAATCCCAAAGTAAGTTATGGCTCGACCCCTGTTTTATCGTTTGAATACTTATTGTCATCCAGGCCGCAAAGCCGAAGCAGCCACCTTTCTGTAGACGTCGCCACTGTCACAGGCACAGTCGTAGGTGGAGAGTTTGGGCTACCACCAGTACCGTATGTTGAACTTATTGCACAATATGCATCCTGATAGTTGATAACATTGCACAGCACGGTTACGCCTGAGGATGCTGCTGACTAGCCGGCTCTCCAACACCCTGGCCTCGTTGGACCAAGCGACCTGGTCACCCACGCCCAGCTTGAGTTTTCAAGCTACGTGTTGAAGACCATTACCGACAAGTAGGTTGAGCCCCAGGGGCAGTCGGACGCAGAGCTTGTTGAGCAGCAGGATACTATCCTTTCCAATCTCCAGGCTGTTACTCCAGATCTCAAGACAGATCTATATATCCTCCTAAATAAAGAAAAGAAGCAGAAGGATGAAGGTATAAAGCGAAAGGCCAAAGGAAAGGCCAAAGGGGCTAAGGGAAAGCCCAAAGGGAAGGCGAAGGAGAAACGAGAGGAGGATCCGGAAGATGAGAGTGAGAACGAGGATGATCACCACTCACTGCCGCCGGGGGTCCCATACCATCCCATCAACATTCTGAGGCACGTAGTCATGGCAGCATTGGCTCACGTCCTTCTAGTCGCATCGCATAACCGCGGCGTTCCTACCTCCGTTGCGTAGTAGCTAGCACCTCGCAACACTCAGCCACCATGGTGGATGTTTGCCGCTTTGTGTTTCGTCGCCATTAGATATACAATATGATTTGCTGTATTCCTCGGAAAATAATGGGAAATCCGATTACGAAGAGTCTTTCCGTACCGTGCGTTCTTTCCGTTTTACCTAGCACCCAAGCTAACTGTACGTCATAGGCATTCAGAAACAGATAGATACCCTTCTTGTGGTTGTCGAGGAAGGAACTGACCTGGGGCTGGAACCTTCCCTCTGTATGTATTGGAAGTCACGACTCGAGGGCAAACCTCTGCCTGAAAACCTCCGAACCCACGAGCCCTTCTCTTACACAGTTCTTGGATCCCTGTTTATTCTGTGGTCTGACCGAAGAGTTTCAGGTTCGGCCTCTCCATATCACAAAACTTACACGGACTGTTTCCCAGCATGCACGACGGGACCCTTGATCTTCTCGTTCCGGTATCCGCTGAGTCATCGAATTGGACGGCTTCCGTAGCTCAGTTGGTTAGAGCGTCGTACTAATACTTCAATCTGAATATTCAGTGATGCGAAGGTCTCAGGTTCAAGCCCTGGCGGGAGCAATCCCAATTGCCTTCCAATTCGTCTTTTTGCCATCTAGCAATACTGGATTTCGAGCTGGGAAGATGTGGTGGTGAACGTCTTTTTGGCTGGTGGGCAAAACATCATTGTCAGGCGTGGGGCAGCGAGGTCTTGGAGTATCACGGAACTTGGCTGCCGAAGCAGAAGAGACGATATCATTAAGCTATGTACTTTATAGTAGCTTGAATCAGAGTCTTGGGTTATTCATATTTATGCCTTGAAGCTTAAATATCAAGTTTGTGATGTTCTCGAGAGAGAGTACTCGCTGTTTGTTCTTTTGACTTTCACTTGGACTCTCTGATAACTAGAACACAAATCAGGAACCGGGTTAGATTAGGCGAGAGCAAACCTTGATTGAAACGTGAGAAGCTAGAAATATCACTAGATATAGAATGGCAACATGCAGAAGAGCAGTACACAGAAGACCAATATGGAATTCACAACTCGGTGACTGGTATAGGGTAACTGTATTGAAACTGATATGTGTGAACAACACTGCCAGGACCAAATTCAGGTAAGTAGCTCATTCTATGAACATTGCTCAAATCTCGATCATCAGCTAATTCATAAAGTCTAAACGAGTTCGTCGATTCAATGGCTCATCACTCTTCAATTGACGACTCTAGCGTAACCGCGACGGCGGCTGCAGGTCTAAGACAAGCGAATCACGAGAACGGCTCTAGACTGTTCGGTTGCACGCAGCTCGCATGGCGCTAACAAGAAAGCAGCAAACAGAAGCCCCTTCATAAGCGCCGTGTATTTGATATCATGGCTGCACATCTGCAAGCGACTGCACAGTGATATTGCCATGTCGTGCTGCGTGTTTAAGTGATCAATTATTGGCTGTTGATTATGCTACGCCGTTGAGAAGCGCGTAAGAGGCGGCTGATAACTGATAATATTGGTTGTGCTAGACGCGTTCCTTTACTGCAAGGAGGGAACTCTCTTCACCGCAAGAGGTCCGAGAGCACCTGTATGTATGTTTCAGGGTATGCGCCACTAAGGAGTTGCCGGTGTTGGTTGAGAGAGAGAGTCATTATGAGAACAAAGAGATTATACAGTATACACTCTTAGGCGCCAAAAAGCTTGATACTCGTATATTTGATACATATGCAACAAAACTTACGTGCCACAAAGAGACATTCAATGTGCCTCTGACATGATACAAGGACCAACACAACATTTCCCCATTCCATTGATATCCAAATAACGAAGGAAAAAAAGCCTCCTTCTCACATCTCCCTGTGCACGTCCTCGCCAAGTGGAACGAGGGGAAACCAAGACATGTCTCTGATATTAAAACACGGCTAGTGTCAAGGAACGGGGCGAGTAGTCAACTTATAATAACCTGAGCTTAGTGTACTCTTAGGATCTTGCTCATGTCTCGCAAGCTGTCCGGTGCTACTATCCATCGTCAAGCTTTATTTATTAGTTAGTCCGTAATTTGTGATGAGATGATTACAGATAGCTCCCTCCTTAGGGCTCAGACGTCCGAGGTAAAACAGACATAACACCGAGTTTAAAGTTTCTTTCTTTGTGTGTGCGCGTGTGTGTGTGGTTACATGTACCTGCGTTTAGTTGCAGGATTACCCTCGCTTGTTGACTTGCACTTGATTTGGTGGCTACGGTAGTAGGTAGTAGTGTTTCGTTTCTCAATGGCTTCCATGGTAGCTACTAGCAACTAGCCGGTTTATAATTACAAGGGTCCACGATGAAAATCCATCAAAGCTCATTCCAAAAAGCTACGCCACGTCTTCTTCTCCTAAAAGCTGCAGCTTACTAGAACCCTAGAACGATGAATAATAATGGAGAAATGGAGAAGAAAAACAAGCCACCGAATTACTCACAATAAAAGAACACGTAAAAAAAAAAAGAGATGCAGATTTCTAATTTAGTACACTACCCAGACATTAAAACAGAGACCGAGGTCGGTTCGTCTGAGAAATAGGCAGAGCGCGTCACTTTTTTTCTTCCGGCACGTGTCGTGTTGAGGACAATCTAGGCAAGGGTCCTCATACTCCTCCCCAATCCACCCATAATGATAATCTGGACAGGGCAGGGTTAGAGACCGATGAACTGAAATGGGAAAAAACGGACAAGGAGGCCCGCGGCGATGAAACATTCAACGTGGGGAAAGAATACGAATCGAGTAGTCCCGACAAGGGGCCTTGAAGCATGAAAGCTGCCGATGCCGAACTGAAGAAAGATGGGCTCAAGATCAAACAAGGAGGAAATATTATGCTACATGGCTGTAACTCGACTCAACTTAATAAATCAAAAGACAGGACGGGACGGGCGGTAGGTCCGTCCCCCTCCGCTCCCAGGACCCTGTATCGAACTAACTATTGCCAATAACTGTCGTGTGCATCTGGAGTTTCCATCTCTACTAACGGCAAAGCTAGCGGTAACCCCGATTTTGAACGTGGGTTATTGTACTGTACTGTATCCGGGCAAAAAGCTGAGGACAGCGTCAAAGAGCAAGTAACAGATTGATGAGTTCGGCCATGACGACAAAAAAGCAACCAAAAGACATGCTTTGCATGGACGTTGCCCACAGCGGGCGATCCGTGACAGGGTTCGAATTTGACATTGACATTGACGTTGACAGGCCTGGTCGGCCAAGTCTAAGCAGGGTCGCAACTATCGTCGTTACTCACTGGGATCAGTAATTGCGACTGGCACTCATCCTTGGCTTTTGCTGACATTTTTGCTGCGCGCTGCTCAGGACTTGGTTCATTCCTTCAAGTTACCGTAAGAATATCCATAAATAAGAGAAATGCCATGTTGGTGGCTGCTGTCATCTCCGATGTCTCGCTAGAGTCGCTACCATCACAGTTGTTTCGTTTATGGGGTCAGTGTGATGCCTGTAAGCTACCTCAATCAATACTGAGTCAACGACAATTCACGAATCCTATATCAAACGTGTCACGCTCTCTTTGAAAGATGATCTGCCCGATATAGCAACATATCAAAGACCAATATTAACCACCACAACAAAGAAGAGGCACAGCACAAAGAAACTAGTAATAACTCACTCACTTGCAGAAAAATGGACGCCGATCAGGCCGTTACGAAAACCGACAAGGATTGGTCTTCCCATCACATCCGACGCTTCAATCCCCTGAAAGGCCTCGTATGATTGGCGGCATCAGACGCCAAAACACCGCCTCGAGACTGTGCCCCCCTGGTTTCTACCCCTTGGAGGCTGCCTCATGTCGGTCGCGGCGCCCGCAAGCGTTTCTGATTGGAGATGATGAGCCCATCGAGGACCCCTTGTCACTTGCATGTAAGCTCCAGGGGGGTGTCTTTTTCCTCTCTTTTCTTTCCTTCTGTAGCTCGGCCGGCCGGGCAGCAGTGAAAGTTGAGTTGCTGAGCTGGCCATTCGCTACCCACTGAAAGGAGGTCCTTCTCTGGTCCTTACTGGACTGTCACGCGCTATCTTTGGTCAGAGACTACTGCGCGACCAAGTTAGTATCTTCAGGTGATATTTCGAGACACTATTGGCCACCGGCGCATAAGAGGAGATTTTGCCTCCAACTTTCTTCCAGTTCAAAGTCGACAACCCGAGCTTAAAATTCGTATCGTATTCGAATGAGCTCCTTTTTTGTGTGCGCGTACGGAGTATTGGCATTTCTTTTGCTTTATCGTACCCTAACATGTATCACCTTGCTCGTATCTTGTAAGCGAATGTTTAATGGGGTCAACTTCGTCATCAATTAACTGTTTGGTGAGTCAGTGCCCGTGAACACATGGGTTAAACAGCAACCGAGCCCTTCCCATCAAAGAAAATCCATGTTCCCCAGGCATAAATGAGGTGATCAAAGTTAGCTCGATCTCGTACTGTGTTCAGGCACTGTCGGTACCCAGGCCAAAAAGCACCCCCTTGTCCGTTTTGGTGAGAACCAGGCTTCTTGATAGCGCGTTGACCACCAAGTGAACGTGCCCATGGACAGACAGCCCTGTCGCCTTTCTCATTCCATCCATCCAGCCAGCTGGATCCTTACTTGCCGGGCGTTTCCCATATCGCTTTCTTTGCTATGGGAAGGGGATGATGGGAGGGTATGAGTCGTATTGGATCCCAAATAAGGCTCCAAAAGGCTGGCACGCATTTTCACTGGCTCAGATAACCCTTAATCTGCTGTGATGCACTGTATCTTGTCTGCCCATTCAGAAGCTTGGAATCAGAGAGTCTTTGAAACGAACGCTTAAGGCGGTGGGATGTGGGAAGGTACCGGGCAGGCCTGGCTACAGTAAGCGTATCTCAGAAGGCACTGTCCTCTTGCGGACATAATCAAGCCACTGTACAGTACAGTATCGCCCGGTCAAGCATCGCCTCCCTTAGGTTCCTTCCTGAAGTTGCCTGCTAATGCTAGTCTACTGCCCTGTCTGATTTTCCCCAGCACACCCGCCCGCCAAGCCGTTTCCACATTTCACATTTCCTTTCCCACACCTGCTCCTGCTCGCTCGTGCTTTCCATTTGACACTCAACTCGCGCGCCTTCTTCGTCCTCCACTCCTACCTTCCGTCCTCTCTTCTAGACTTAAACTCCACCACTTCCTTTTTTTCCTCCTTCCTCCTCTTCGCCCACTATTTTGCGCCCTTCCTTCTTTCATCTCTCTCCTCTTCCTCTTCCTCTTCCATCCTCCCTCTTTCCTGCGTCGCCTCGGTTGCACCGCCTCGCCTCGCATTCTGCAAAGCTTCTCGAGAATTCTTCCCCCCGCGTCCGCGTCTGCGAATCAGTACTCAACTTAGCCCAACCAAAAAGTCAAGGTCACTTTCTCCATCTTGCCGCACGCATTCGCTCTCGCCCGCCCACCCGCTTGCCCGCTTTCGCACCACAAAAAAGCCAACGCACGACAATCGGAAATTTGTGAAGGAACAAAGATCAAAAACCCTTGAGGTTCTGGAAGGCGCATCTACTGGTCATACCTGAAAACTCATTTTAATCTCTGTACTATTCTTTCGTCGATTCTTGCCTTATCGCCTTTTCCACCTTTGGTCTGCGGATATCACCACTACAGCTTAATCTCGACACTTTCGTCATCGTCATCAAACAAAGACTCCGAAACAGACTTTCCCACTCACAGAATAATCGAAAAAGAATCAAAAAATTTCCAACCAAAAAAATTTCAAGAGGAGGCTACGATAGAAGGTAATACCTGGATCATTCACATCTGGATAGGCATCGTTTAGACGACGTTGTCTCACTGAAATTGTCTCGGAGAGACAAGCCAGCTGGTACTCGCGCATACAAGTCGTGTTGATCACTCGACTCGCCGCTTGAGCGTGAATTAACATCAACTCATCCACGAAGTTCTGGTACTCGTCGTCACCTGACCACGGTCTCCGTTGCAATTTGCTTCTTTGACCCTGCTCAACGACTTTTCGTCGATCGCACTTTGCGTCGCCCTTCTTTCATTGTTCACCTGTTTGTTCCACCGAATACTCTGGACTTTTAATATTTGACAAGCTTCCAACTTGTCATTTGTCTCTCTCTCGACTTCTCACTTGGCTCTCGAAACTTGCTTCTTGGATTTGCGTATTTTGGTCTTCTCCAACGCAACATCTTCATCGGCATACGTTCTGTGTCGACAACCAACCGGAATTTCCAACTCTGTCGATTTCATCGGTATACCCACATCGCATAATTTGTTCGGCTTGATTTCAGCAAACCATATTTTCTAATCCAACCGACTTGTTCCTTGCACGCAAGACCTAGTCGAATCACGTTCTCTGTCTTTTTCTTTATCTATCAAATCTTTAGATTTACAATTCCCGCTTTGAGCAACAGACACAGGCGGTCTTACTCAAAATGTCTTCCAACGGTTTCGCTCCCAACGGCCTCGCCATGCCCACTGGCGGCCTAGCTGCTCGACGTGGCAGTCAAAACCCCAAGCCTCTCGCGGTTGATGTCATCAGCCAACCCAAGGACAGGGACTCTGGTGTTCCCACCCCTCGCACCAGCCGCTCTCACCTCCTCGCTGGCCTTAGGACAGCACCCAAGTCCGCTACTGCTGCTTCGTTCGGCCCTCAGTCTCCTACGACCGGTCCCCAGCAGCAGTACGCCCGGAACTCCATGGCTGGAAATGCCTATGGCATGGGCCAGGACAAGACTTACAACGCTCCTAAGACGGCTTACCCCCAGTACGGTACTCAAAACAACTACAACCAGGCGGCAAACCAGCAGTATACTGTTGATCAGATCCTGTCGCCTCCTGAGCTTTTGGAAGAGCAGGATCCAAGCTTGTATAACCAGCTTGTGGCTACGAATCTCTATCTGGCTCAGCAGCAGCAGCGTCTCCAGCAGCAGCTCTTGAACGTGCAGAATGCGGCTCAGCACTTCCAGCAACTCAACCTCAACAACCCCCAGCTTATGCAACAGCAGCACGCTCTGTACGAGCAGCAGCAGCAACTACACAACATGCAGCAGCAGATCCAGCTTCGGGCTGCTATCAGCCAACAGCAGCAACAGCAAGCTCAACAACAACAGCAGCAGATCTACTACAACCCCATGACCAACGAGTACTTCGTCCCTAGCCACCAGCAACAGCAGGCTCAGGCCACACAGCTTTACAACGAGCAGCCGTCCACCCCCGGTTTCAGTGGTTTCCAGCAGCAACACCACCAGAGCACACCCTCTGTGCAGGTCTCGCCTCCTGCTGAATCACAGCCCTTCTCGTTCCGCAGTAACTCACCTCCCAAGCGCTATGAGTCTCCCACGGAGGTAGCTCCTCTTCCTCCGCCCTCGGCTAATGCTTTCCGTCGTGGACATAAGAAGGCCTCGTCTCTCGCTCCCGTCAACAGCGCTATTGCCGCTGCGCTCTCATCCGACGCTCCCAAGTCTGCTGGTCCCAAGACCTCCACTTTCCCCATGACTCCTTTGACTGGTGGATATGGACCCGGTCAGGCTCGTGCTGGAGAGCATCCCATTCGCCAACCTCGTGGTCCTCCTTCCCTGGACGAACTCAAGCAGAAGCCCACTGCGAAATATGAGGGAAGCAAGAACTTCTCTGCTCGCACTCGTCGTTCTGCTGTCTCTAATCTTGTCCGTGCTGGTCTAGAGCGCCGCAAGGGCACGGGTAGTTCTTGTGGAAGCATGAGCCCTGTCTCCGAGACTGCCGAGGAGTCATCGACTCCCATTACTGATAACGAGTCTGACTCCGGCCGCAGCGGATCTGGCAGCCTCGCAGGTGATATGGAATGCCCTAGCTCACGCACATCTGCCAGCGGAAGCTGGGGTGCTATCGGCTCCGACCGTCCCAGCTCACGACAGAAGACACGCAAGAGCGTCGACAGCATCGAGAGCATTACCTCCAACACTGAGAGTGAGAGCAACTCTTTCGCCGATGTGTTTAAGAACGGCGCTCTGCGAGCTGCCAAGGCACAAGATTCGGCTGACAACCAGCGCAAGGCACACAGGCGGGTTTTCACCAAGAGCACTCCTGGTGCTTAAAGGTGATGCTTTAGCTTGGAATCCTTCTCACTGTCACGATTTACGCGCTCGGACTTTTCATTCTGTACACATGACTGCTCGGACTGGACTGCATTTTGATGGTTGTCGTTTAGTCTTTTTCTGATCACTTCGGGAGTCTTGTAACCATCTGCATGGGAGGTGGATGAAACACGTTTTCCTTGTTTTTACTTTTTGCGAACTTTTACTATTACAGAAGTTTATAATTCGCTTCACAGTCTCTCCTTTAGACTTTTCTACTTCGTCATGACATTGGGGGAATCGCCCGGGGATAATCTTGTCTCAGCCTAGATGGACGAATGGGTTACTTGGGGGGTTGATGAGGAATCTTTATACCAATGAGGATGAGAAGCATCACCGGGGAACAATTCTGGCTTCAAAGCCTCTGTGAGGTAGTGAGCCAGCCCCTGATGTGGTTTTACGGCCGGCGTTCCTGCGGGAATAGTGTTTCGGCAAATTTGACATTTGCTTTCATTGCATTCGTTATGGTATTTCTGAATTTCTTTATCTACTGCTGGCCGGGTTCGTCAGACTGGCAGGAGGGTAGACGGATTCATAGATAGTTTACAATGGCAAAATCACAATTTGAAAGCCACAACAAGCTCGTTCAATGTTCATTTCGTGATTTCTAATTGATGTATATGTATCCTGTAAACCATGCCTGTAGTTGAGTCTTACTTTATTCTTGTCATCCACTTTACTTGGTTATCTATTTTCTCGAAGTATACACAAATGACTCTTCCTCCCCTTACTCACAAAGCTCAACCAGCCGTCATCACATCACAACATGACAACAGAGAAAAAACAAGATGTGAATACAATAACGTCGAAAGAAACAAAAAGAGAATCTGGAGGGCAATTGGGATTGCTCCCGCCAGGGCTTGAACCTGAGACCTTCGCATTACCGGATACTCGGAATGAAGTATTAGTACGACGCTCTAACCAACTGAGCTACGGAAGCCGTCCAGATGTATTTGTTGAAGAAGAGCCTTGGAATTTGCGAACTTGAGCCACGAGCCACGAGGCAGGCTTCACCTTTGATGCAACACTGCCCATGTCATCTATCGATGAGTGGAAACTAGGAACATCCTCATTTCCCTTCCAAATACCATGCCACCAAGACTGAGCAGTATGAATAGTTGATACATGTGTCCTATCGTGTCTATACAGGCTGTTACCAGACCCCCATACCAGCCCGTGTTGTTGCATCTCACTAGTTAACAACAGCATGAAGGAATCCTTTAGGAAAGGCATACTTTGAACTCCTGACTCATTATGCCGTCTTCTTGAAACCTAAAGCAAGGGGCAAGGCGATTCACGTTATCTCAGAGCATACTCTCAAGCTATTCATTCCTATACTCTAAACCTTGGAAGTTCACTTCTCCATCACCCCCTAGGCCAGCAAGCATCGCAGTAAAAGAACCACAACGAGCTTCTATACAAGACCATCTCGACTCAAAGTACCTACCCACCAGTTCTTTGTACCTGTTCATCCCCACGTGGCTTGACATCGTTGCTAATGAAGTCATGTCCAGAACTCTATGAGCCCCCCCTTTAGCAAGATACAACAACATCGAACCCAAAACAAGTTGGCCTCAATGCAATACAACGCACCACACGCAAGTTTGTCCATCGTTCCAGAAGCCACTTACACCAATTAAACATCATTTGTAATCAAGGACAAAAAAAAAAAAAAAAAAGACCGTCGAAAAGCAGGTATGTCCGCATCACCGGTAGCTGCAAGCTGCAAGTGACAATGCTTGCTTGCTTTTCCTTGCTGAAACTTCTTTTTTCTCAGACGACATTGGTCCCAAAGTAGAGCTCTACCAACGATGTAACTCACATGAGATATGCAGAAGCTTTAAGAAATGTGCAAGCTAGAAGCATCCAAAAGGGGAATCATCTTTCGAAGAAAAAAAAGAAAACAGCCATCGACATCCTTCTTCAAGTCGAAACCTGCAGCCAACTTCAGATACAGAGAGCGCCATGATGAAGTACCTCGAATCACCAACTTTGAAAAGCGCATGGGAATGCATGAAGAAAATGCCGTCATGCAAGCATCAAACCAAAGTCCCTTTTTATAACCTGGCCAGTTATACTTTCCGTCATGTTCTCCCTTTTGTAAAAAAGGCACGTCAACAAACGACATGGTCTTATAACGGGCCTTGCTATCCCCGCAGGAAAAAGGATGAGCAATGTGGTTCTAGTTCCTGGTTATCTGACCGTTGGGAACTAAATATCCTTGAGCAAGCATTGGGTGGTTTTCGTCTGATCCTATTTCCTCTTCCTACCTAGTTCACGCATCCTTCCATGTGACAGTATAGGATCCCCGTTCAACATCCACTATCAGCCCTACACGGAATCCTTTTCTCGTCATGAAGCACATGCGCCTTTCTTGCCTCGAGTTCCTCGCATCCAAGGTACGTCCGTGATCACCCGCTCACCACACACGATCCCTGAGAGTAGGAGATTCCTTCTAATCTCACGTAAGATGTTTAAAATTCCCGTTCGACGAGAAGCAGGAAAACAGAAAGCGAGTTACCATGCCAAAGCGCTGTTGCCGCACCTTCTTGCTCCTGCTTGAAACGGAGGGAGAGCTTACCAGGCCTGTCCTTGCCCTTGGGTGCGGAGTACATCCTGTATAATAGGCCAAGAAACTTCGGCTCACATCGCCGATCATGGTGCCCGGTAAGCCTGCGTACGGGTAATCAACTAAATTCGGTAAAAGGCGTATAAGTCGTTGGTCGATATGTTATGTCCGTCCTAGACCTGCATGAGGTTGGATGACGCGCGAGCTCGGATTCTCCCCACCTTTTCACTGCTTTGTAAACGTCCGTTTCATAGTTGCAGCCTTTGGAGGATCTTCTGGGCCATTGTCCGAGGCTTAGTCCTACGATAAGCACTTGCAAGGGATGACCTGGGACAGGCTCCTCTGTAAGGCTGACGAGAGCTGAGTTCTTAGAGCTTCATGACTTGAAACTCGTGATATGACCCTGAGATGGCTTACATATTGCATGTAATCGGGAAAGTGTCTGCGACGTGACCAATATGGTCCGATTGGAAGCACTTTGGTGATGGTTCAAGGGTGCTAGTAGAAATGAAATCAATGTGGGGCTTGAACAAGTTGATGTCAAAGTACTAGAGTTCTAGATGAAGGACAATGTTACCGAATGGTGGCACAGGGTGATACGACACACATGTAGTATGAGGAGTTTGGTCATATAATCATCATAATCCAGAATCTAAATATTGACGGGAATGACAATGGAAAACATGCCCAGAGCCATAATTCCTTGACCCCGGCAGCAAACGAAGTAGACGAGTCCTCGAGGGACATATTATACTGAAAATGCATCAAACAAATATCCAACCCAAAGAAATATGATATAGTGAGACGATGCACTGCTCCAAAAAAAAATAATCCGAAAGTACACATGCTGTTGAAGTAAGACAGAAAGTTTTGTCACATCCACCTCTAACACCAAGTCGTAAACGGTCGTTACACATGGATCCATATACCGGACCATAAGTGCCAATGATATCCAGTCAGATATCAGTGGTACACCATGATCGTTCCAAAACTGTTAAACTCGTCATCGCATCTCCTCTGGCCGGACCGTAGCTCCATAGAAACCACCGCCGTGATTCCCGCCCGAGGCCGCACAAGCAAGGCAGACTCCGCCCCCGTAAACACGCGTATGCCTTGTCCAGCCGGCGCCTTCGGTATCAAGAACACCAATGATCTCGCCTTGGACGCCGATCTCTGCGGTTCCTGCGTTTGGTGGGGCTGGTGGTAACAACGGGCTTGTAGGCGGGTAAGAGCTGGGCGACAAGATAAGATCTGCAGCATCTGATATGCCCTGGGATGACTGAGGAACAGGAACACCGATAGGAAGAGTTTTGTTGTATGAGCGCCGGCGGGTGACTGAGGCTGTTCCTGAGCTGGGAGGAAGGATAGCGTCGGCTGTTGAAGACATGTAATCAGGGTTGGGCTGACGGATGAAACTATCGTCGCCTGGTCGGGGACGGTCTTCAAAAGTAAAGACAGCAGTACTCAGCTCAGGAGGTGTCAGAGGTGGTGCTGGGGGTGGTCGCGACATGATGTGTCTTGACATGGTACTATCTGCACTTTGCCAGTTGGGGTTGATGACTAGGTTCTTCTCTGCTGAGCTGACTTGCAAGCCATTTTCCACATCGATATCTTCCCGATGCCCCAGTGGCGTGGTGTCCTTCTCATTCATTGTCCAGATAGGTCGTGACTGCAACAGTCGTCGAGGTTGCGAGAAAGACGAGATGGTAGATCTAGCAGGGAGGGATGGTTGGTCCAAGCCGCGCATTTGTCGCAACCATAAGTACAGCTGTAAAACGCAAAACCGTGCGATTACAGCAACAGCAAAGATTGCCAGACCAGCTTGAAGAGTCTGTAGAGAGGGAGACGACTTGTTCAAGTAGTTGCTGGTGGCAGACGACGTTGAGGTGGTGTCAGGTGTAAGTTGTGTTACACCTTGATTAGTGACGGGCATGGTGCGCCGTTTAAGTTAGTGATTGATTGATATGTTCGCGGAAACTTAATTTTGGCGCCGTCGGTGACTTGGCGGGGCTCTCAAGGTCACTCTACTCCCTGCGGTCAGACTGCGACTTCCTAGGGGTATGCTTGCCGTTGCGTCGACAATCCTCGTCCGGTTTGGTAGGGCGGAGTAGACAGTGTCGACAAGAAGGCTGGGCTGGGCTAACAAACAGGGTTGTTTGGTGGCCTCGGACTCTATTGATCCAAGGCTATTCTCCAAGCACCGCGGTTAAGGGCGCTTGCTCAGTAAGACGAAACGAGTTTCGTTTGATGACAAGCAGCGGCGCGTGAGTAAGCGTTGCGCGCCTCAAGGAGCCTTGGTGGTGGCTTGTATCAGATAGTTGGCTGATAGATTATCTTGTCGATATGCCGATCACGAAATGTCGTCCACAACGAAACTCGTACAGAGCAATCACCGGAGCCGGTAGAGCCGATTCGGATCAGCAGAATCTTGTCAGATGATCTCCCGGTAATACGAAAATGGCAGGTCGAGCGAGCTATCAGGGCCGTCGATGTGGTGCTTGGGTTGGGTCAGAGCAGATGAAGTGCAAGTTGAGGCCCTGTGAATTGTAGCGCATGTAGGAGAAACGAGAAGATCAAAGTACGGAAGCAATACCCTCTATCTGAGTCAGTCGTTTGGTCGGGGACACAGAGTCTTATATGACTCTGTTCATGAACTGATGGGATGGGAAGCGACCAAAGACGATCAAAGCAGCAAGCCAAGCTAAGCACATCACTTGATGACAATCGGGCCAAGCACAAAAGGATAGTTGGACACCCATTCTCACCCACACCCTGCTTCTAAGGGAGTCCAGGCTAGGGATAATAAGAAAGTGAACATGGATTCCTTCTGGTAAAGGAGCGGAAAGAAATGCTTCAGACAGCCTCTTTCAAAAGGGCTACTAATCGAGACTAGTTGTGGCTTCGGCCCCGGGACGTGGGTACGACGACATTTGACGACGTTTGACTTGTAGGGGTGGCTGCTATAAGTGGAGTCCTGGGTTCTAGAGTGATACTAGGATTTGACAAGGTACCAGTAGAAGAAGAGGTATGGCTTCAGTTCAGGTGGCCTGGGCTCTTGAGAAGTCATTGCTGTCAAGAGCTGCCAGTGTGAAGAGCTGCTTGTTGAACGCTGTCACAACTTCCCGAGGTGAAATGATAACTGAGTGGGTTTCAGATGAAACATGAATCAGATACAGGGAGTAGGATCCTAAAGGAAGGCATGAGATTGCAGTGACACTGCAAGCTGAGTTGGGCTGAAATGTCTCACAAGAGTGTACAAGGAAATTCGATGAATCGTGTGCTCGCGTCGCCAACCTTCATGGTGCAGTTGCCGTGGAGTCATCGAATGGGGAACAGAGCGAACAATTTGAAGGTCGCACCGTACCCCCCTCGGGTGTGCAGTATTACAAGAGTCGTTTGCTGCAGTCTGCACAAGATTGAGAGAGATCCCTGTTTTCAGCCCTCGACTTCCAACGAAGGCGTCAGAGGAGAAAAAGCCGCTTGGTCAAGCCGGGCGTCCCTGGAGGACCATGTTGCCCCACGATCGCACTGTAATCTGTTTTGAGCCCCCAAGGCCCGGGCCCTGCAGATTATTTCCCTTGGCCAAGCCTAATTCTGGTCGGTTTGGCGATAGTGACGCCAGAAAATGGGCTAGAGTGAACCTTTCAGCTGAGGTGAGCCCTACTTGTAGCAACGCCATGGGCCAGAGACAGACCCTTGTCTCGAGCTTGTTCCAGACAGTGTGCTAGTCTTTGCGACTATTGGTCAAATGAATGGGACGACGTCGAGCCTACATCGATTTGGGTTAGACAAGGCTGCGTTGGTGACATGGGTGTTGGGCAAGTCTCTGCAGAAAATGAATGCTTCTGCATGTATCGAACGGTTTTTCTTAAGATCTAAGGCAACGAAGATCGGCCTTGTCTGACACGCACCGCCGCAAAAAAGATCGACAAAGTTGTTGGCACTCAGATAAAGTTTCTAGAATAGGCCCTGGGATCTGTATCTCGGGTTGAGCGGTGTGCTGCATTTCCGTAAATAACGTGTAATGGCGTCGACTATGTCCCTGCATAAGCCGCTTCAGTGCAACCTTACGTCAAGTATTGTAATGTCCATAAAGTGGTAACGGTCTTGAGGAATATGGATCCTCCTGGCTTGTCCAACAGGCATCTTGCTCAGTAAGTCAGTGTCCAGCGCCAACAACATCGAACCTCCTCCGGGGAATACACATGCGTGTCTTGTGTGTATCGGGTACTGCAGCCAGCCAGAGCCTTGTGAAGGCATCACAAGAACGTCAAAGGCGGGGCAATATGTCATTCATTTTTATCTCTGCGTTCGGTGTGGAAAGTTGAAACGTATACTGTACAGTACGTGGAAGAGCTACAACAGCCACTCTTCTTGTCAAGGACTTTTGTTAGTCTGGACGAGTCAATAGTACAGTATGCCACTCGAATTCCTTGGCTCCCAGAGGGTTTAAGAAATGTGTCTGGGTAATTCTGGAAATCTGCGTCATTTGACGGGTGGCTTTGTCTTGTTGGAGGGGTTTGCCTTGGCGGATCTGACGATATGATCCTTGTTGATTCAATTGTGCTTGCCGAATAGAACGATTAATGTGTATTAACCCTATTGAAAGAATCCATCACGGATATGTTGGTGGTGGTTGCATGGGTAAGCAGTGGATGCCACGGGAATATCGATGTCTGCCGCATGATGCGACACGGGACGGGATACTGCGACATACGATGGTATGTCATTGATGCTGAGGGATCTTGTTCCGGAGCAAAGTTCAATACTCAGGCATTATTCAACCGCCGATATTGTTGTGATCGTCCAGTGCAGTCTCGATTGTGACACTGGAAAGAACAGACTCAGCTGAAACTGTGCTTTATAAGACACGTGATTGGGTGTGCAAGAGGAAGGAGAGGGGACCACCTTCCCCCTTTCGGCGTCGGGCTTGGAAGGGGCGCCTGAAACTTGACATGCGCATCCACATCGTACAGTTCGAGGCCACTCAGATCTTGATTTATTCAAACACTAACAAAGATACCCGGTATGATATTGTATGTACAGTATTGCATGGTTCATATAATGATGCTGTATGCATATGCACGCACATATTTGATATCGCGACATCCTTCTTCTCTACGCAATGATATCGCCATCCATTGCATCGCATTGCTTTACCCTGTTTGTGGTTGGTTCATCTCTGAATCTCTTATACGACTTGGGTAAGCTCAGGCGTTTGGTCCGGGCCATATCAGAGCATCTGCTAATATTGGAACATCACGCCTCTAGCCCTTCATATCCAATAAGCCACAAATACGCGTGGTTCAGGTCGATGCAACTGCGACATGCCGCCGAGTCTGGGTCCAAACCCTACAAGTTCAATGTCTCGCCTTTCCCCTGCTGGCGTCCTGGGCCTTCTCCAGCGTCTCGGTAGCGAATCACAGACCGAAGATCAGCGTCGGCGGTAACCTTGTCCAGCTGGACCGACTACCAACACGATGTGGTCTGGGCTTTGTAAAAAAACAAGCCCGAAATGAATTTGCCATCAGTACATCTGCGGGTGAATCGATCGTCTAGTTATATCATTCCAAGCTAGGTTGGAACAATATCCGCAAGATATCGGACAATCGTCGAGTGCCAGCCGCTCATGGATTACGGCCATGCAAACCCCTCTTCTTAGCAATACAAGTTGTGTGCTGACTGTCAAAGCTATTCACCTTCTAGAAGGCAGACTGGGATGTCGCTTCGGTTTGTGATGGGTGCAGCGCTGCGCCTCATGCAACGCAATCTCTGTCTCAGAGACCCAGCACATCAGGCCGAAAAGTCTCTTTCGAGGGTTAACACAACATTGGGGTGTGCCGTCACTGGCCCACTTCAAAAAAAAAAAAAAAATAAAAAAAAAAAAAAAACCGCATCATGTCAGGAGACACACTCTTCAAGATCTCAGTGTGATCTCGTGAAGTTCCCGTTAAATATTGATCTCGCATTCATCTCGTTCAGATCTTGCGCGCCAATCTCATCGCAGCAACGTCATTGATTCCCCAGACCATCAAGCGAAAAGATTGGAGCGCTTGGGGTAACCTATCCCCTCTAGTGGGTAGCAGAAAACTTGAGACTCAAGCCTTAGATACAAAAAATAGACAACCAGAGAGCGGGTCTTGAGATGATCTAAAGTGACTGAGCTATTTTGTCTCTCAGGCAAATACAACCAAGTTTTCTGCAACCCCAAAGCCCCTCTATTAGCTTGGTATCCTCTTAATTAGCGCCATTCATGGAGACTTGGCTGTCCTCTTGTAATAGCGGGGTATGATTGGAAATTCTGGGGGCGCCTATAAATGTCTCTTCGATGAGCGATGCTGAGCTCGACAACTTGATCTTTTTCTTATCTTCTTCTTCATTGCATAGTAGAATCAAGCACAGTCACCATGTCTCAAGGAAAGACCTTCACTCTTAACACCGGCGCCAAGATCCCGTAAGTACATCCGCAACACACTCAGCAGACTCAACCCTCTCAACAACGAGAAACTAATTCTGCATAGTCTTTTGGGCTACGGAACATGGCAGGCTTCCCCCGGTGAGGTCGGCCAGGGTGTCTACGAGGCTCTCAAGGTTGGCTACCGCCACTTGGATCTTGCCAAGGTCTACGGAAACCAGCCTGAGATTGGCGAGGCTCTCAAGAAGTCTTTCGCCGAGATCCCTGGCCTGAAGCGTGAGGATGTCTTCATCACCTCCAAGCTTTGGAACTCCCAGCATGACCCCAAGGTCGTCGAAGCCGCTCTCGATGACTGCCTCCAGGAGCTCGGCCTCGAGTACCTTGACGTAAGTACTCGTCATCGATTCAGCACCGTACAAACTGACATGTATAGCTTTACCTCGTCCACTTCCCCGTCTCTTTCAAGGGCAGCCAGAAGCACGTTGGTCAGGATCTCTTCCCTCTGACCGGAGGAAATGAGCCTGATGGTGATGTCGAGATCGACGACAGCATCTCCATCGTTGATACATGGAAGGGTGAGTTCGTCTTATGATCGGATGTGTAACTGGCTGACGTTTAATTATGTAGCCATGACCCAATTGCCCAAGTCCAAGGCTCGCGCTGTCGGTGTTTCCAACCACACCAAGGAGCACGTAGGTGATACGCTACTAAGTGGAATGTCTCTATGCTAACATGTTGTAAAGCTCGAGGCTATCATCAAGGGTACCGGTGTCACCCCCGCTGCCAACCAGATCGAGCGCCACCCCCTCCTTATCCAGCCTGAGCTCATTGCTTACTGCAAGGAGAAGAACATCCATGTCACCGCCTACTCTGTATGTTTATAATACCAGTCCCCGAGTATCTCAATACTAACTATACCCCTAGGCCTTCGGAAACAACATGGTCAACGCTCCTCTCCTCTTCACCTACCCCGAGGTCAAGGCCGTTGCTGAGCGCCTCACCAAGGAGAAGGGCACCGAAGTCACACCCACACAAGTTCTGTACGTCACAACAATCAATCTTCTCACCTTCAAGAAGAAGAGTCATGCTAATATTCACTTTGCAGCCTCGCTTGGGCCCAAGTTGGCGGCCACAGTGTCATCCCCAAGTCTGTCACCCCTAAGCGTATCGCTCAGAACTTCGAGGAGATCGACCTTTCCGAGGAGGACATCAAGGAGGTTGAGCAGGTCGGCAAGCAGCAGCGCCGTTACAACGTTCCTTACGTCGCTAGTAAGTACATTTTTCTATTTAGTGAAAGATGCAGTGCTGATTATCTACGTGCCACAGACAAGCCTCGATGGAACGTCAACATCTTTGGTGATGAGGCTGAGAAGCCTGCTACACACCAAGTTATTATTTAAATAGATGAAAAGAAAGGCTTGAGTGTTTTTGACTTGAGGAAGACATGATAGACTTTGAAGTTACAATATGATACCATTCAAATTAGATGCTACCTTCTGGAAGTGATTATTTATCTTCGACAACGTCCCCGCCTGCATCCTTCTCGGTACCATCTTTGGGTCCCAGGTACAATATGTCATGGAATATCTGTTTCCATACACCATCTTCCGAGCTCAAAGGTTCCATACGCCACCAGTAGTGAACCTTGACTAATATTCCTCTATCAGTTCCATCCTCAGTCCACATGTTAACCCTTAGTCCCTCCCATTTCTCATCCTTGGCTTTGTTCCTCACTTGCTCAATCGAATCGAAGCCAGCAGGTGCCAATTCCTTAATGGTTCCAAAATCGTTCATCTCGGGGTTGGTAAGAGGTCGCATAGAGTAAAAGCTTCTTGGAGGATCGGTGCTAATGTTGTTTTGGTCTTCAAGCCAGCCCGCTTTTCGATAGATATCTTCAATTACAGGACCAGATTCTAGCAAGTACTTGACAATAGTCTCGCGGTCCGTTGCTGCATAGGATGGGTTCGTTCGACATATTTGATGACATTGCGGGGAGAAGAAAACAGTTTTAGAAGGGATATCTTTTGTTTGGCGATATTCGCGATATAGATCGTAGAGATGCTGATGAACAGAAGCTTTTGTTGGTGACATCGTGTTTAACTGGGGAGAATTTAGAACTCTAATGTTCGACAAGGCAAAGGCTCGGTGCCTTTTATAACCAAAGGCCTACGCCCTCGCACATGTGGTATAGCGGTCTGGAACAAGCATAAGCCTCAACGGTGTTAGTGCAATATGAAGTAAAGCCCGCTTACTGTGGGGTAAGTATGCTGCAACTCATGTCCTCAAGGCTCTCGATTGTCAATTCTCGAGACATTACAGAAGACGAGTGGCTAGGTATAGAAAGCCCAGACTTAACGGTATAACTGTTGACTTAAGGTGGTGCATAAGGTTTTGAAAAGGTGAATGGTTTTGAGAAGCGCACTATTTATTTGGCTTACGCTTACCAGCTCATAGCCAAGGTCTGACTGCAAGCTGTACTTTTGAGAAAGAAAAGTATTGAAGTACTAGGCTACAGTTTCAATGCCAGCTGGCTGGTATTAATATACTTCATACAAAACTATCTTCGCGAAGTCGTTGAATCACCTCAGGATATCGTTATAAGCTACGAAAATGGACTCGCACTTTGAACGTTTCTGTGCGGACTGCACGCAAGAAGTTCGCTTTTGGTGGTATCCCTCCCGAAGGAGTTACGCATTGGGCTGGCCGCTACAGGGGAGATTTGCGTAGACTCGGTAAGCAATCTCGATAAGTCTTGTAAGAGGCAGTGGGTTGGTTTCTAACTGGGTGATAGCCAATAGGTAGTAGACCGACAGCGTTATCGGCGACTCTATCCCTCTTCACTACCAGTGGAGAACCCTGACAACAAACATGATTTCGATCTTGCAAACCTCCAAGCGACGAGGTCAAGAAGCTGAGCACGTGGTCATAGACATTGCTGATACACTTGCCTCATGTCGAACACAAATGCCAAGACCTAACCCCGATCATCGTGACCTCCAATCTTTGGTCAACAAAGTCATCGGGATGGAACTCTTATCATCCGGACAAGCGGCCGCCTATGTTGCTCACTGCCCGATCAGTGGGCGTTGCAAGATCAAGTTCGACCAGTTCTCTATGATGGTAGCCATAGGGAGCCCACCAGTGTCAAGGAATCTCGTGAGATTTGTGGTACAGTCGTGTCTCTATCGAGCAGATAGGCAAAGTGGCAGTTATGATACCTTTACAGTTCTAGATCAAAGAAGAGTTTGGATGTCATAGCATATTTCAGAAATAACACCTCTTGCGCGGTTCAGTGGCGACGTATGTCAGCTGGGAGATGGTCTTTCTCGACATGATGGTTGGATAGGACCTCAATTATATTGCAACGACCATTTACAAAAGTCCTCAGTCACCTATTCATGAAGAAGAAATAGTATATGTGATTATTGCTGTTGAAATGGGATGCCTGCCGGAGGACTAAGAACAAGATCCATTACGTAGAAGGTCCACTATTTCGCACTTTTCGCAATGAAGTCACTCCGATCGGATAGTTTTTGTTGTCCGAACTATATCGGTACTGTAGTATGGATGCTAGTCCAGTTTCCAGGCTATCCTACCGATCTAATCATAAAACACATACGGACTGTCGACCAACCCATCATGGCGATCTGCCAAGACTAACCTTATCGTCGGACAAAATGGAACACCGAAAGTTGCTATCAAAAGACCGAGACCGAAATATCATCCGATAGAAGGAGTGAATGCGGATGTATATAAACAGCCAAGGTCCAAGAACAATTCATATTTCCTGACCTCGTCAAACACAGTCTGTATACCAAGCACAAAACATCATCATGTCTACCACAAAAGCCATCATCTTTGGCGCAACAGGCGCAGTTGGCCGCGCCGCCGCCCTCGAAGCTCAATCCCGCGGCGCAAAAGTGATTCTCGCAATGCGCAACACCCAGAAACCCATCCCTGGCCTCAATCCGCAAGCCGAAAAAGATCTGGGTTTCACCCGCGTCCAAGCCGATCTCTCAGACCCAGAGTCCATTGAACGCGCCGTCTCTGAGTCTGGCGCAACCGTGGCATTCTCATATATCCTGTTCGACGCGGAGGATGGCCTTCTGCAGACATACAAGGCTATGAAAAGGTCTGGCATCAAACATGTCGTTCTTCTCTCTTCCTTCTGCGTGACCGAGAATGGAGGTGCGAAGAAATCATCTGAAGCGGAGGAGGTTTTGGCTGTTGTCCATGGAAAAGCCGAGCTTGCACTAGCAGAGAGTGGTATAGCCTATACCGTTATTCGCCCTGCGTACTTCTCCAGTAACATACAACTTCTTGAGGACTGGGAAGAGGTTACAAAGGGTCAACTCGAGATAGCTCACCCGGAGGCACCGTTCGATTATCTCGCCCCCGAGGACGTTGGCACTCTTGCAGGTGCTCGAATCGTCGAACCACCGCCCTCTTCGGGTGAAATAGTGATCACACAATGCGGACCTGAGTTACTATCCCAACGAGAGGCGTGGAAGATCGTCAGCAAAGGTCTCGGTAAAGAGATCACTATCAAGGAAATCAGCAGCGAGAGACAGAGTGAGAAGCTCAAGGCGAGAGGGTTTCCGGATCCTATGATCAAGTCAAGCGTGGAGCGTTTGGCGGACCTTGCGCGTGACCCAAAGGGTCTTTATGACCCCAATGAGTATAAGAAGGGTTCGGGAAATTTCAAGAAGTACACTGGAAGGGAACCTACTACATTTTCCCAGTGGGTTGGGAAGCATAGAGAGGAGCTTTTGGTCAACTAGATAGTATTCATAGGGATAACAGAAAACCACCTTTCTGATACATAAAAGAAATACAAAAGCCATGGCTCAATTAGTTTGCTATGAGCTGCATTGTTGAAATAAAGTACTGCTTCCATATCATGAACATCCAACCATCCTACCAACCGAAGCACAGCGTATTAAGCTACGAATTGTTTGAGTTGTCGAGAGCAAAGACATAGTACGCATCAAATATACCTGAACCGTTATAATCGCATCTCGACAATGATTTGACAATCCCCTTCATGCCAAGATCATAATTGCATGGATGTTCAAGATCTCACGTCACATTAACAACCCACCATCCCAACACCACCATCACGGATAAAATGCTTATCTATCTCAGATCTAAATCAGCAAACTGAAGCTGACATCCAATCAACCACCACGTGTTTATGCCAAGAACCGCCGAGAGCAGCAACCTGTGGCAGTGCAAAGCTTGTTTCGACCTCCAATTCAATCGTCATGGATGGTCCTCATTCTCCCGTTCTGCAGGATGGTCAAGGCAGCGAGAAGAGGAAGAGATTTGAAGCGAAACTGTCTCAGTAAATGTTTCTTGTACCATAAAAAGAAACGCTAGGCTCAGGGTAGTGAGACGAGCTTTGAATGGTCTCAGGTTCTTGTCTCAGGTTGATGGTCAGTACACCCAAAGTCACAGTTATACATGCCTCAAATCGCATATTGACAAGGCACAGTATCAAGATGCATTAGAGCCCTTGTCCTCCGAGTAAATACGAATTGCCAATAGCTAAGCGAACATTGCGATTGAAAGTCGCAAAATTCAGGGTTCCTGGTGACTGCTTCACAGTGTTACGTGCAACCTCTGTCCTATACACGACTGTTACCCAAGTGAAGATCAGCTTGCGAAAAGGCTCCTATCAGCAAACTTAACATAGCAATTCATTAAAAGAACCCTCAATAAATATTCACATAGGCAGAGTCTTGAGAATATGAAGTATTGTATGCATTTATTTATGTTCAAACACGAAACCCCCTTCTAGACGCTTAACACAAGAAGTAATGTAAGTAAAAGTGAGAATGCCCAAAACCATGACGTAGCGACCGTGAGACAAGCCCTTCCCTTACTTCCCCCCAAAAACTCCAAGGTATAAAAAGTCTGGTTGAAACAATGATAGCTACCAAAAAAAAGAGAACAAGATTGGAATCCTTTCCATTCTATGTCGCATTGCGTTGGGCAGCCGCCACAACACCCAGTTCGTCACTCTTTTTTACAAGAAATGTCGAGAGAAAATGTCAAGATATTATTATCGCTTTGTTTTCAAGATCTGATTGTAAACTGCTGGGAACCCTCCCAAGATCATCCATCCGGGGACAAGTTTGGTGTAGGGAACCGCGTGTTTGTCGTTCATGTTTGTAGTGATGATATGTAAATGCATTTGTGTGGAAAGGCCGACACAATAGATGAGATTTGAGCGAAGAAAGCCCCAGAAACGCCTGATAATGCAATAGAGAGATAAAATGCTGTCGAACGTCTATGATGACAAACCGTGGTACCGCCAGAGACGTTGGCGTTCCTTAACCCACCATTGCGCTATTGGTATCGCCTCGGAAACCCACTGAGCCGCCTCGTCGCCTAGGGCAGACTCAGCGGCTGTAACGAGCTCCTCGGGTGACCACGCTGCTACAGGCTTCAACTCCATGGGGTCATTGACAGCATCGGTGACACGGTATTCGATGACCTTGTTGAGAGGGATAACCAGACGCCAGTTGACATCGGCGGATGTGACACCAAGCATACCAGCGCCAGAGTTGACAACGGAGAAAGCCCAGGCGCGTCGGTCGCCGTCGGACTTCTTGTAGGGTCGGATGAGAGACTGGCCCTCATAATCTTGGACCAGGTCGGAAGCAATGTGGGAATCGTCCTTGTTGAGGGAGCCGCTGTTGATGAGGAGGTCGAGGATGGTCGGAAGGATAGAGATGGTGGTTGTGTTGGCGTCGTATTGGACTCGGGGGAGGTGAGGGTGTCGGAAGGTCAGACCAACTCGGTAGTTGGAGATGAACTGGTTCTCGTATGTGCCCTCTTTGCCAGCGTCGTCCTTGAAAGAGTGACCGTGGTCACCGGCGAATACGACGAGGGTCTCGTTGGAAATACCCTGCTCATCGAGAAGGTTCATCAAGCTAGCCATCCAGCCATCGTGGTAGCGGACCGTGTTCATGTACTTGTTGAAGTTATCGTGCATCTTGTTCATGCCGGTATGTGACACGTAATCGTAAGTGGGATAGCCTTCAGGTAGGCCCCAGGCGTGGTGGGTGGTGCTGGTAAAGTGTGTCAACCACATACGCTGGTTGTTGGCAGTCGTGTTGGAGATAAACTCCTGGAGATAGGGCATAAGGATGGGCTCGGGGTAGGCGAAGTAGTTGATCTTGTGGTAAAGAACGTCAGACTCGTTGTACCGCCAGTCACCCTCAAGCTGCTTCTTGGTGATGATGTGCTCAAAGCCCAGCTTAGCGTCGAACTTCTCCTGGCGATCATATTCCTCAATCTCGGCCTCGAATAGAGCAGACTTCCACTGCAAATCACGGAAATCGGCTTCGGAGTCGGAGACATTCTTCTTGACCTTGTTCAGCATGCTCAGAATCTGAGGAATGCAGGGCTGGTAGCTGTCGCTATCGGCTTCAGCGAACTTCTCGACGGGCATGGGGTATGCACCACAGTGGTTGGCGCAGTAGCTCTTGGTGGACATTGTAGCGGCGGTGTAGGCGGTGGCGACGTTGATACCACCAAAGCCCTCCTCGGCTTGGTCGTGCCATGTGTAGTTGGGAGCTGCGTAGGGCTTGCCATCCTTGTCGGTAAAGCCCTGCTTCAGGCCGGTGATCTTCTCAATGTGAGGCATCATCCAAGATAGTCTCTCATTGGCCTCCTCCTTCTCCTTCTCGCTCTTGTTGAGATCCATGATAAGGCTATGGGTGTGGGAGCCTTGCTGAAGAGGCCAGAAGTCCTGTCGCAGACTCTCCATGAGAATGAAGACAACGTGCTTGATCTTGACGTCGCCATTGCCGAGCGCCTCCTTCAAAGTGGGGAGGATATCGTTATCGAGGTTGGTGATCTTCAGAGGGTCGGCAACGGGGTTGTAGTAAGGATCCTTCTCGTTGAGAGTAACCTTGGGGCACTTGTGGTCGGTGATAACAGCACCAGGATCAGCGAGCGAACCATGGTAACCGTTCTTGAATCGCTTGGGATCGAATCGGAAGAAGCCTCGGGGTAGCTTGGTCGACTCGTCAGGCAACCAGTCAACCGTGTGGTTTCGGTACGCCTCGCCGAGGGGACTCATATTCTTGTCGGCCAAGGGCGCCCATCCCCTGAAGTAATCGCCTTCAGGTTCCTTCCAAGTTGTCTTGTTAAGAAGCTCGGGGAAGGGGAAGTCGTTAACGATAAGATCGCGTTGAGCAGCGCAGAAATCAGGTTCGGGTGCGAAAACGTCGAGCATCGACACGGGCAGAGTGATCGACAAGAAGTCATACGGCTTGGCAGGTCGGAGAATGAGTGTGAGGCCGAGGAAAAGAGCGAGAGCGATCTTCCATAGCCACGAGAAAAAGGGGATGCGCGAGAAGAAGCGCGCAATCTTCCCCTTGGTGGTAGCCATTGCTTCGCCCTTACGGAAAGAGTTATCGGCGCTGGATCGGAAATCCTCGTCCATGGAGTATGTATCGGTCGATTCGAGATCGGTGTCGGCATTCTTGAGGGCAGAGTACTTGCCGCGTTGGATACCGGGGATTCGCATGCGAAAGCTTCGGAAATAGCTGTAGACTAAGGGGTAAAATAGAGATTAGCTGGGCGGGCTTTGGTCTTCGAAATAGGGCCACCACGAACCTGAGAGAATGTTGTCGCCGATTGCGCCCAAGAAGGCACCGAATGCACGATACACAAAGCCATGGATGGGCATGGCGATAATGATGAGACCGATTCCGCATGCTATGACGGCCTCGCTTCCGCTGAACAGCACCTTAAGGCCCTCTTTGCTGGTAGCGTAGGCTGTCGCATCGCGCCAATCGAGCTCTCCTCCGGTCTTGACAAAGAAACCAAGTTGTGAAGCTGAGCCGCCAAGGGAAATAAGTCTGTAGGGGCAGAAAATGTTAGTTTGTTGTTTACCTTGACCGCCAGAGAATTCTTTGCGCGCGTGTCGCAATTTGCGCGAGCCAAGGAGCGGGAAAAAACGTACGTGGCGATACCACCAATGAGGCTGGTGATCCAAGCCCAAGGTGTCTTAGACTGGGCCAAGAACAAACGTCCAATGCATATCGTTAAAAGATCGAAGAGGAAGAAAGTCGGTAGGTATAGGAAGAAAGCTGATGCGGGGACGGTGAAGAAATGCGTCCAGAGATGTAGTAGCTTGCTGCCGAGGATCGAGACGAAGAAGACGCCGAAAACGTAGGATACCGAGAAGAGGAAACACATTTTGCCGGGTTGTATCGACACCGAGGCCGAGGAAAACGAGAGACGCCCAGCTTCAAGCCAATATGTTGAAGAAATTGGCAGACGGGATGCGAGGCAAAGCAAAACCTTTGGGAGGTGAAAGGCCGTTTGCTCGCTCGCTCGCTCGTTTTCGCTGAACTGTTGAAGAAGCAAAAAGGAGAGAAGCCGCGATAAGAATTAACAGTATAAACTGAAAAGGAAGAGAAAGGAAGGGAAGGAGGGGGGCGAAGAGGGAAAATTAAGAAATGAAAATAGAAAAACGAGATCCGATTAAGGTAAGCTACAAGGCCACGCTGGAATTAGCTACAGTATGACAGCCTAGGTGCTAACTGAATAGCTTTAGGTGCTGGCTGTAGTGGCTAACGATGGAACAGTACCTGCCCGGGCGGGTAGTAGCTAACGGGCACTGGGCACTGGGCACTGATGGTCTGGTTTGGTCCTGCGATGGATGGCTGGATGGCTGGCTGGATGGATACAAATCTGATTCCCGTTTGGTTTAGGACTGTGCTGTGCTGTGCTGCAGGTGGTCTCGACTTGGCTGGACTCTTGGGTTGCACTCCTTCTTTTCCAATAAACGAAAGAATGTGGGGTAATTGCGAGGGCCAAATAAGAAAGGGGTCGCGTGTGTCCAGGGTTAAAGGCCCGTGTAGCTCTCATTGATTAGCTCCGCCCGTATGCAAAATTATTAGGGGCTCGTTTTAGCAGGGTACAGGACCCTTTTGGTGGGTACCCTACTAAGGTACCTTGGATGGATTCTTCCATTTGGGCAACAGCAAAGCAACGCAACGTGGCTAGTAACACTGTACAGTACATACAGTACAGTAGGTACGTACCTGTTCAGGCCATCCATCAATCCATCTGTCAGATTTGAGTGCCCGTCAAACCTTGACACTTTAAAAAGAGGGTGCATGGCAGTGTTGTTCTGTTGGCGGAAAGTCTATACCGGTTGATCTCGTCATATGGCGTCTTTCTTTTTCGTTTCGTTTCCCAGCCTTCTGTATCCATTGCTGGCCCGTATTAAGCTCAACTGATTGACAGCCTTGGACACAGAGTTAATTATGTTTCCAACTCTTGACTCTCCATGCTTCTGTACGATTTACGCCACTGTCCAACGCCCAGCCCAGGCATCCAGATCCGTGGGATTCAACCATGAAACCTCGGTAGCGCATTAACCATCCTGCCGAGTGGGGATGAGGCATTTGGAGTAATTACCGAGTGACAGGAACCCAATTTGGGTACTCAGCTGAAGTTATTCACAGGGTTACATTGGTGTACTTGCATGCACCGCCACTACACCACAGTCACAGTCACAGTATGTACAGTGCATTTGCGGCGGGGGCTGAGTCACCTAGGGTGAGGATGTTCCTCCTGGGTCGTTTCAATCTCGTGATGGGATCATGATGGACTTTCTGCCGCGTTTGAAGTACGAAAACCATGCCTCACACACACAGACACCTTTTGCGCACAAGCATATCTAGTACATACATAATAAACGAGAGTCTGACTCAAAATCCTCCATCCTCCGGCTCTTACTCCCCGCCATCATTCTGCGACCTGTGGCTTGCGGGATCGGCCGTACCAACACCCGATAAAGAGTTCATCACCAAGATATCCAGTTTCACATTTTGTTCCTCATTGTTCGATGCAGCCAACCAACATTTGCCTTCTTCTTTTGAATCTCAATCCTCCCAAAAGACCATCAACTCCTGTAATCTAACTGGCCATACCGTATTTGCCTGCCTGCCCCCCCCAGGCCCAGGGCTGACTCGGCTTGAGCTCCATGTCACGTTAGTAGCGGAGACGCCTTCTAGCGTCTTTCTGCCATAAAAAAAGAAAAAATTGCGAGTCGGTCGAGGTAAGCGCCTTTCCAACGGCGGCAGTTCATCTGCAAACACTGCATTGACGGGCGGGTCTCCCTCCTTTTTCGGTCAACCCCCCAGGCATTCCCAGAGAGGGCATCGTGAGGGTCCGGCATCAGTAACCGGACTATCATCACATCTAATCCAATATATATTCCAGTGTCATTTCCGAGAATACGAGAAAGTCCAATCATTTTGACTTTATCCGTACTCTCGTAAACTATCGATAGCCTCATTGTTATTAGTCTGTCTGCCTGCTCTCTCTTTCGAAACACGTACGCATGGCGGTCTGCGCGGTACGAGGTGAACCGATAATAATGCCGTGATTAATTGAGATACGCGATCATGGCAACTATTCCTTGTCATGTTTGACGATCCTTCATTTATCGTTACCTAATCTGGAATTTCCAACCCCTCGATAGAAAAAAAAAACAAGACTGCCAGCTTTGTAGAGTTGCAGCAGCAAGGCCAAGACCTTTGTTCCTTGGATGAGCACGCGACACTTTCTTGATAAAAAAGACCTAGTCCTAAGGACCAAGAAAACAATGGGGGGTCGGCTTTACCGAGGCCGTAACGTGGTTAGTTTTAGTGCTGAGCTGGTCGTGGTTTTGGTAGATAAGTCCCGTGATCGACATTGGCACTTTGTTCAAGCTTTTCATGGCGTCGTGCACGGTGAAAGTCCAATTTCTTCGGTCCATTGTTTTATGTATTTTGTTGTTTTCCTGATCAAGGTACCGGGTAGGGTTTGTTTAAGTGAATCGCGATCAATTGTCGTCATCTCCAACAATGTGGTATATGTCGCCTCGAGTCGGATGTTTCTGTATTGAGAGATAGCAATGCAAGTTTTCTTCAGGCTAATTTCTTGCATGGAACTTTGCGCTTGGCCAACAAGATTTACTTGCCAACCTGCATGGAGTGTCTATTAGATCTCAAAGGCTTAGCCCGTATGTGCAGAAGCTCTGATGACGAATCGCCAAGTGCTAGGGCCATGATCAGTAAGCTGCATAAAGGCACGGTTGAAAGGGACTTTTCTTTATGGTTGATTAAAATAACTCAAGTTTCAAGCGCGATAACTGATGTCAATTGAACTCGTTCAAGATGCCACTTGAGAGGATCTGTCGCAGATGCAAAGTGGCTTACCATGACCAACGGGACCAGGGCAGTGAATCAATAGCCCCAGATTCACCAATGCATAATGACCTCATTGCAAACAGCCACACATAGACAAGTGAGACTTGTGGCGTGTTCAATCATGGGACAAGCAATTAAAGCAGCCAGGCTATCTTGAGTTGGTGACAACTTACAAGTCAGTCAGCATGCAACCCTCAATAATAGGATGACGACGAGTAAGCGGGGTGCCAAAAGTCCTTAGGATAAGGACTCAACCTATATTCGACATACTATATAAGCTTATATGTAACACAAACAATAATGACTTAGACTCTGTTACTGAGAATAAGATTGTAACAAATGTCAGTGTGAACCTGAGGGTGATAATCAGTATGTGTAACCTCCAATGATGGTAGAATTATAAGCCGGAGGGCCAGGGCCAGGATCAGAACTCTAGGAATTCGGGCTGGATGGGTCATTGATTTGCCAATTTGGCGTTTCGAGCAACTTCAATTTAGTAGAGAGCCCAGTTTCTCGGATTGGTATCTGTTCTGCTGTAGACTGAGTACTGTATTCCCGGTGTACTCAATACCACTTACTCAGTGTCCAAGACTTAAACATCCATGGATAGTATTTCGGCGTCCATTATTCGATGCTACATGCAAACAAATCGATTACGAGTCTAAGCTATGTAAATATCTACTTGGTGGACAGTATGTGTCTCTTAGTTTAGTGGGTGTAATTCTGTCCAACCTTAAAGCATACTACTCTTGGAGTCATGGCAGTCTCTTGAGCACTCTTATCTATTGTTGTCCAATTCACTTGCCCTAGAAGACCATTGAACTTTCCGCGGAAGACTGCTGAATAATGCCAAGACTTAATATCAATTGCAGTAAACGCAATATCAAAGGAATTCATTCCAGGCAGGTGTTTGAGATCGCCAAGCTTCCGCGGAAGAAACACGATGGACGAAGCTGACAAAGGCGAGTATCAGCAGATACTCGCTCCATTTATATAATAACGGTATTGGCGAGTCCCATACACTCAATTCACCATGAATCGCCGTGCGGCCTCTTTAAACTAATTTATATCTCTATTCTCTGTCTTCACAATGCCATCTCTTCCGCTCCCAAACTTGGTCTCTTTCACCAAAACCTGGCACAATGAGCCATACCCTCTCATCTCCCCAACAAGACCCGAGCTATCAGCTTATGGAAAGAACGTCGCTATCACAGGCGGCGGTCATGGGATTGGCCGAGCCATTGGCGTTGCCTTCGCTCAAGCCAATGCCAAGTCTGTCGCAGTCATTGGGAGGAGTCTCGAACGTCTGGAAACAGCAGCAGAGGTAATCCGCGCTGCCAACCCAGATACCGTTGTCTTGTTTGAAGTTGCAGACACTACAAAGCGCAAGTCGATTGACGCGGCTTTGCAGAGCATTGCTAGCAAGGTCGGGAAGATTGATATCTTTGCTGCTAATGCAGGAATACTCCCAGTCTATGGCCCCGTACTAGGTTATCCTGAGGAAGAACTCCTCCGAAGCCTCATGATCAATACAGTGGGTGCATTTAACTCGATACAAGCATTTCTCCCACTCGCTGCACCAGGAGCCAAACTATTCAACACAAGTTCTGGGATAGGCCATTGGCAGCCAAATGAGGCAGTTACGGGTGACTTTGCCTACTCAGTTGCCAAAGCAGCAGCGATAAAGATGTTTGACTACGTTGCTTTTGAGAACCCAGGGCTTCACGTTGTGAGCTTCCAGCCTGGTATTATCGCAACAGGGATAAACCCCAACATTACGCTCGGTTTTGATACAGGTAGGTTTTCCTATATCGTCAATCTAGAGTCAAAGGCTGATAATTCTTCAGTGGAATTACCTGCTCATTTCATGGTCTGGCTTGCTTCGAAAGAAGCAGAGTTTCTGAATGGAAAATTCGTTTGGGCGAACTGGGATGTACAGGAACTGATGGCTCGAGAGAACGAGATAAAGAATTCTATGCTTCTGAGATTATCATTGAATGGGGTTGACATGTAAGGCTGTTGGTATGGCACAATCTTGGATTGACTCATGATTCTGGGACTCATAGTTGTCATACGTTATCCGAGCAGCTGATTGGAGGAATGCAAGCAGGTGTTGGTTCTAGGAGAGGCACAGCTCGCCTAAAACACTTTTGGTGAATATTGTTCCCATATTGAGCTTGGCATTAGGCAAACCAACTATCGCGGCGTGAGTCATGCGTTAGACAAAAACAACACATATTCTCTGTTCATTTGCCTGGATATAAAAGCCTTTTTAGCATCGTAGATTCGTCTTCTTTAAGCGACCATCTAAATATTATTCGGGAATCCGACATCCAATTCAATAAGTCAAGATGGGGCGAAGACGCACAAAATGTCAACCGACTCAAAAAACCTCAGTACCTGGAGTTGCCAACCGCCAGGTATTGGGGAACTGTGAGCTGCTTCATCATATATGTACATTCTTGGATGTATCAACACTGCTGCACGCCCAACTCGTGTCCAAGGCTTGGCACGATATAATCTCGACATCGACTCTGTTACAGCAAAACCTTTATCTCAGACCTCGCCCGATCGCCGATACAGAGCAACCTCGCATCGTCAATCCACTTTTACTCAAACATTTTGAGCTAATCTTGACACCTTCATATTACTATTTGGATGGCGTATTGACGCACAGCAGATTAGCAGGCGCGGGAATGAGCATCACCAACATGAAAGATGGCCGCAGGGTTCACAAGGCTTTTATACGTCGCGGCGCGTCATGGCGAAAGATGTTGGTTGCGCAACCGCCAATAACAACAATTGGTTACGTGAACATAATCAACAGAGACCAAGACTGGAGATTACTTTCATTCCCCGAGGGTCTCCGCATGGGCGACTTGTACGACATGATGTTCCAGGCAGTCTGGAGCAAGGTAGACGAGGCCGACAGATGTGCCCGTGTAGACCTACCGCCGCATGATTCTCAGGACTATCTACTCAAAAGGATGTTGAGTACTTGCGGAGAAGCGCCTGTTTTGTTATTTACATCGGAAACATTTCCCTTTGCAGACCAGGGGTGCAGTCAAGGCCGATGCAACTGCCGTTACAATTCGCGACGCCGAGATAATGGATGTTACCAGCATAAAATAGAAAAGGACCATATCAGGGGATGCAAATCGACTCGCTGGATGTTTGAGTGTGAGGAGTTTGAGGAAAGAGATTATCTCAGTCTTAGTCAACCATGTTTCACTACAAGATAAGAGAACTCGTATCATCATCTCAGGGCGTGTGATAGAGTTATTTCACAGAACCTAGAACCACCATCGAACTCTCCAAAACTGTCCGATAATATCATCTCAATGTCAATGTCAACGCTATGGGTGATTGCTTCAAGCTATGTCCGTCTTATATCCGAACCACAAAGAGCCGATATTAGGTTCAAGGGTCCGAAAGTCCGGTTACACGGATACCCGATTACCCCGATTGCCACAACTGAACCGAGTCACTCATTAACAAGAACTTCTTTTGACCATACCAGATCGACGCTTCACTATGAATGAGACCGACCAGATACCCGCGCCAACCCGAATACAAACACGCTCTTCTCTAGCGTGTCTCCAATGCCGATCAAAGCACGTCAAATGCGATGCTAAGCAGCCACACTGTACAAGATGCACAGCATTGCAGAAGCAATGTCAATATCCTACATCGCGTAGGGGCGGCCTCGATCGTGCTGCTCTTGCCGAAAGAAAACGACGTCTTACTAACAAGGCCGATCGTCGACAGGGTAATCAAACGACACAGATCTCGACGGATGCGACTATTCCAGATCTCGACATTGAGCTTATGCCTTGCACGGACATCGGATTACTAGACGAGAGCATAATCCCAGAAACAGGAGTGTTGGATGGGCCAGATATTTCTCCAACAAAGGAAGGTCTGGCAAAGGATCTGTTGATACTTTCTTACTACAAGAACTTCCATGCCTTTCATCCCTTCATTCTTCCCCTACCTCACTTAGTCAGACTCTGCGAAGGCCGTTCGACATTGTCATTCGACTTTGCTGCTGTGACACCGATCATGCGACTTATCGGAAAACTTTATGATGCTCACGAATGGTCCGACTCGCTTCAAAACGAGGCCGAGTCTCACATCTCCCGACTTCCTTCTTCAGACCCGGTCCAAGTCCAGTGCCGGCTTTTGTACTCAATTGCTCTCTTCTGGAGTGGCCACACCGCCAAAGCTAAAGAACAGATAGATACAGCGACTAGTGTGGCTCTTGAGCTGGGTATACAAAATAGAGAGTTCGCCGCCGCTTATGGATCTGGAGACGTCGTACTTATGGAGTCTTGGAGACGTACGTGGTGGATGCTATACATCGTGGATGCATATTACGCTGGAACGTTAGGGACGATGAATTTGAAGGCTTTCCATGTCGAAGCAACAGTACCGCTTCCCTGTGAGGAAGATCAGTATGAGTCAGGTGTAAGTGTGTCCTTCAAGAATGGAATGTTGAGCTAACCATGTTCGAGGATATTCCCAAGCCTCGCACCATCGAAGAATTTGAGTCTCGAGAATTTGCAGAATATGATGTACCCTTTTCGTCTTTTGCATATTTAATTGGCGCCGTGAATGCAGCAGCACTGGCCATTTCCGTCACTCCGAAGAAAGCAAAAAGGCAAGACTCGGAGCGAATGATACAGTCCGCAGACTCCGTGACCGATGCTTGGCTCATGCTTTTGCCCAAGGAACGAAAGGTCTTGAGGGACGATGGTAGTATTGACGAGTTGATGTTTCAAGCCCATTTGCTTGTCCATGTGTAAGAACCTCTTTTTTAATCGATACGAGATGAGTATTAATGAAGATAGCGCAACTATTGGTTTGCACCGTCCATTATCAGACCTGAGATTCAATCCTATCGAGAATGTGTCGACTTGCGCTAGGGAGGCACCCAGTGACACATCCAGACCAGATCTAATTAACGTACACACAACACGGGTTCTAAAGTCGATCGATGCGCAAATTCAGCTCTTGGCTCTCCCAGTTCGACCATTCCATCATACCCCATTCACGACATGCATGGTCAGCGAAGGCACACTTTCACTTTTGTCAGCATGCAAGTATCTTCTGAGGGATACGGAACTGACCGTAGCGAGGCATCAGATCAGACTTACTATCGGATGTCTCAAAAGCCTTGGTGAAGTTTGGGCTCGAACGGCCAAGAATGTGAAAGAGATACAAACCATTGCTCGCCATGTGCTGGTATTGGAGAAAGGAAGTGTAGTACCGGGGTCTAGTGAACTTCCGAGCCTGACGAGCAGTGATGGAAGAGCGAGTAGCCAGTTTACAGATGTGATAGCGCAGGACAATGATGCCTTGGCTTCTTTGGAGTCTTTGACTGATATCTGTGGATGGATCAACATGGGCTCAGAATTTAACTACGACTGGATGAGTGAAGGACTGAGTTGAAGAATATCATGATGGTTTTCTCTTAATAATGGGACAAATTCTTCAGGTTGAAAAAATCCATTACTGGCCTAAAACTCAACTGCGACCTTATAGTCCCGCCCTCTCTGCCTTGCACAATCCCACGCAGCGACACCCTGATCAAAAGGGAATCTTCTTACATCTAATGGCTTTAGCAAACCCTTTTCAAGCAAATTCGCCACATCAGCAAGCCTCTTCGCATTAGGTGAAACGATGAAGTGCTTGTACTTGACGCCTGGATATTTCAATGACTCAGGAGCTTCGTCATTCCCAAACGCCCAAGCTGGTGCGGGATCTCCGACTGTGATGATCGTCCCATCCTCTTTCACAGTTTCCCAAGTTTTGGAAAGGACATCCCCACCGACTGTGTCAAAGACGAAGTCTACCGGTTTAATAGTAGTTTCCCAGTCAGACGATACATAGTCGATGACTTCGTCTGCACCGAGATCCCGCAAGACTCTGTGATTACGAGTCGATGCTAGTGCGATGACGTGTGCACTGGTCAAGTGTTTGACTAGCTGCACAAACTGTCGCCCAACCGATCCAGAGGCACCAGTAACCAGAACTCTCATCCCGGATTTGATTTCCAAAAAGTCCTGAATTGCCTCCCATGCTGTAAGCGCGGGGATCGGGAGCACTGCTGCTTGAGCATGAGAAAGTGATACCGGTTTTGGCGCAACCTCTTCAGTGGTGCAGATAACATATTCGGCTTGTCCCTCACCACGGTCTGCGGCTATCAAGGCAAAGACATCTTGTCCTATCTTGAGAGCGCCGTTATAATCTGGACCGAATGAAACTATGGTTCCAGATATGTCATGACCTGGGATGCGTGTTGGAGTTTGATAGACTTCTGGCCACGTGGTCTCGTCGCCGGTTATACCAGCTGCATGGACGTGGACAAGAATTTCAGTGTTGACGGGCGTAGGCGTAGGGATAGAATGACTGATGGTGATTTCTGGAGACGACATGTCGCCGAGAATCTGGATGGCCTTCATTTTAGTAGTGCTTTGGGAAAACGATGATGGGCAAATAGAGAGAAGTATAACTTGTTATAATAAACTGCTGATGAGGTCTCTGAATCATACCTGGGGAGTTCTTATATATCTACCGGTTACCATAATGATAATTCTTGTCACTCCAGGATATGCTTAGTAGCCCGTGAGACTCATAGGCGCTCGTCGAGTTGAGCGGATACCCGAGTACCCGGATACCCGCTCCGATCAGTGAGTCCCGAACGTCAAGCCACTTACCAATAAGATGAGATGCTGTTTTCTTGTTGTATTTTCCGATCGTAAACCTTCTCTTTATTATTCCAAGGTATAAAGAGTTGATGCCAACCTGTGTTCAATTACTCTCATCCAATTCTCGACATCAAACTTCATACCCAACAAACAAACAATCTCTAATAATACGATGACATCCACTGCCCAGGAAAACCGGTACAACCCCCCTATGAAGTTGGAGAAATAAACTGACATGGCGCAGCGACCGACCTCGCGAGACCGTAAAGATTCTTTACGACCATGAACTTACCAACGCCCCTGGTATGTCCATTGTTGGCTTGGAAGTTCACTACGGGCCCAACGGCTGGACTCCCCCTCACACTCACTCTGGCGCTACTGTTGTTGCAACAGTCATCCAAGGCCGTCTTCTGAGCGGGATGAATGGGAATCCACCCAAGGTGTATGGCGTTGGAGAGAGCTTTCGAGAGTTTCCTGGATGTCATCACACCGTCAGTGATAATGCTAGTGACACGGAGGATTGTACTTTTATTGCGGTCATTGTTATTGAGACTGAGGTTTTGAAGAAGGGGTATCAAATCCTTACTGTTCTTGATGCTGGGTGGGAATAAATGTTTCTATTCCAAGGGGGCTGATAAAATTCAAGATTGTTGAGTTGTTGTGTACACAGTCGTCAGCTTCTCACTTTTCCTGACGGAAATCCACAAGAAACGTTAAGGCCTCATCTTTAAAGTCTAAGTAATGTTGGTAGTTCTGTCGCCATGACAACTTTTGCATATATATTAGGCTTCGTCGTAACCTCCCCGATCGCATTATCAACGTCTGATTAGTGTACTGCCCAGGACATTCAATAGTGACTTTCATTCATGTCAATCGCACTCCAGAGCTCAAATAGCTGACATAACTTCAATCTGTGTTAACCTGGCTATATCTCGTCGGTAGCCTTGCGGGGTGGAAATTCGTCTTTCGGCAAGAAATCAGCTTCGACTGAGTTGACGATCAAGCTTCACTGACTACTCGGGCTGGTGATGTTGTGAAACAGTTACAATGCCTAGACATGGAGTCTTTAATAAATCAACTCAACTAGGATAAATACAAGGTGAAAAAAAAAAAAAGAAAAAAAAAAAAAAAAAAAAAAAAACATTTGTTTACTTCCAGTGAATTTTTCGTCACGATGAATCCTCGGATGAGTACTGATGAATCTCAATTGGAATGGAATGTGTTATTGGCAGTCAATTGAGAGTCAGCCTGGATCTAAAACGCCTCAATTCGACGCCACTGAATGAGATAATGATAGACTGTTGCTAGGATGTTTTGAAACAAGCAGCAACACAAGGAGCAAGCGGTGAAGATGATGCGTCATCAATTCTCTTGGCAAGAATGCTTGTTTCCAGGGACTGTTGTTATTATACTCCTTATTGATCTTCGGTCTATGCAAAAGACCAGCTGTTACAGTTACCGCTTCACGTTGAGACCAACACAATCTCATCCCCCAATCAAACTCAGGGTTTTATCAGGGCTTATTTTTTTTTTTCTCTCTCTCAGTCTTGTTTACTCTCCTTTGATTGCGATTTACCTTGACTCGTCAAATCCTAGAGCCATAATCCACATTCCTTGGTGTCTCTGCGGGGCCTAGTCATCTCCCAATAAAAGACAGGGGGTCAAAACTTCTCGACCTAGCTAGAAGCATATTCGAAGGCCTTTTGGAACATTTGGTTGATGTACAAGACATGTCTTATTTCATCACATGTCTTCCTACGAGTTTCTTACGGCTAAGGCTCAGACGAATGGCATAAATGGCGCAGAGAGGCAGTGCCTGCCTGCTTGCTTGCTTGAATCATCAAGTCTCAATCGTAAAAAGGACAATCAGAACCAACGACGCTAAATGCCTCGCGCAATCCACAGAGGAGAGGACCGGACCCAATGTTTTCAATAGACAAGGGAGCTTTCAAGCAATGGAGATTATTATCGCCCCAAGTACCTAACCTAAGGAAATCAGGGGTAAATTGACAACAATGCTTACCTTAAGTACTGTATCCGTACGGACCTTGCCTTGATTGATTAATTAATTAATTAGCTTCACTTTTTTAGCGACTTCCCCCCTCCCTGAGTCCCTATTATCCCCATTCCCATCCTTATCCATCCTTATCCTTATCCCCATCACTCGTTTCTAAAAGACAGACCCTGACCGACCGACTGACGCTGAGGCCTCCTTTTAAATTTGCCCACCCTGTCTGTTTCGATAAACTCAGCCCCCTTTTGCAACTCTTTCAGACCTCTCTTTTTACATTTCAACAACCTTGATTAATCCCGCTTGCTTCTCAATGAGTCCCTCCCTTGCCTCGGACACGCCCAGATACAATGACTGCTCACTGTCAAGTGCGAGCGAAGACGAAGATGACCCTTCTGACCCGCTGAATGGGAGTGGTCCAGCAGGTCATCATGGCCTTGATTTCAGCATCAGAGGTGCGCAACAATGCAAAATACATACCCTTTTTTCTCGCGCCAATAAATTGCCATGGTAAAAAGACAGAAAACTGATCAAGCAAGCTCGTAAAAAGACACAATGAAGCGAGCGCTTCGTGCATCATCACGTTTAGGAGATGGAGTTCGTTATCAGCAGCTGGGAATCTCAAACACGAATGATTTGGAGACGCAATCACCACCAAATGAGCGGTCTGGCTTCGATTTTGGCACCAGCCACGAAGGAGTTTCTTTTTTCGGCCAGATCCGATCAACCATCGTCGCTTCAAAACTCAATTGGTTACTAGTTTTTGTTCCGATTGGTCTTGCAGCTCATACTTTTGAGATTAACCCGTTGTTGACTTTCATGACCAATGCAATCGCCATTGTGCCCTTGTCCGTCATGTTGACTGAGGCAACAGAGCGCATCGCTGCTGATGCAGGAGACACTATCGGTGCGCTTCTGAATATTACGCTCGGTAATCTGGTTGAGCTCATTATTTTGTGAGTTTTTATGGTTGAGTTGTCATGAATTGAGCTAACGTGTATACAGGGTGTAAGTGAGAGTGAGATCGAGGGTTGAGTTGAGATGAAAACTGACTTTCGTAGGGTTGCTTTGGTGAACAACCACATTCGCATTGTACAAGCCTCAATTCTTGGCAGTGTACTTGTAAACCTGCTCTTGATCCTTGGGTCTGCTCTTTTTGCGAGTAGCATGTCCGGCATTGACCCTCACAGCAGCATGGAAGAGTCTGAGCTTTTGGCCGCTCTCCTGTTTGTCTCTGTCTTTGTCATTCTTATTCCCGTAAGTATATGTCTTAACTCATTTTGAAAGCTGCTGACTTTGACAGACGGCATTTGATTACACATTCCACATGAAAGGAAAGACAAGTGAGGCGGCTTTGAGTATGAGTCGCGCTTCATCCCTGGTAGTCCTCGTCATCTACATCGTCTACTTCGCGTATGAGATGAGACCCAAAACAGTAGAAATACCATCAATACCACTGCAAACGATTCACACAGGCCACACAGATCATCAACACCACCGACGGAACCAACATTCGGCATCTCACAATTCCCGGCTTATTCGCTTCGCTGACCAGGATGTCCCAACACGTGCGAGAAGCACAACTCTCGACAGCAGAGTAGCTCGTGAAACGACCGAGGAGGAGCATGGAAAGAGGGAGGCGGCACCACGAGCAAGTCTGTCTCATCGATCAAGAGGAAACTCTCGATCTCATTCACGCTCAGGCTCACGCACAGAATTCCAAGGATCTGAGGTCAGGGACCTCTCAGTTGCCAGCGTGCGCTCACGAGTTCTCCCGGAACTTCCAGAGACTCCTAACCACATTCCTCATACTTCTAGCACCGGGAGCATGGTAGCTGCCGTCACCGTACTCGTGGTGTCATCAGCCCTCATGTCTATGAATGCCGAATTTCTCGTCAAGACAATTGACGACGTTACCCACGAGGGCGGCCTATCAGAAGCACTGATCGGTCTTATTATTTTGCCTGTAGTCGGAAACATCGCAGAATACGTGACCGTCGTCACTGTGGCGATGCGAAATAAGCTTGAACTGGCTATCTCTGTTGCAGTTGGCTCAGCTATTCAGATCGCTCTTTGCGTAGCGCCCCTGACAGTTTTGATAGCATGGATGTTGGGCCGTGATCTCGAGATGGCGTTCAACGTCTTCGAGACAACAACACTGGTGGGCTCCGGGTTGCTCATCAACCTGTTGATTCTCAGTCGCGCTGGCTCTGCCATTAGAGCCATTGGACTGAAAGGAGCCCTGATGTTAGCATGCTACATCATTATTGGGTAAGTCTCCTTTACCTCACAATATGGATGGAGTTACTCTTACTAATCGATTCTAGACTGGGTGCCTACTTTGAGCCTCATGCAACGAAATAGGGCAAGAATGGTTAGGACAATCAAAATATATTTATGATCATATCAAGACTACAAAGTTTATAGAACACGTAATAAAACCATCATCCATTTATGCTCAGCAGTGTAACTATATACCTGGATGCTATAATCTCTTGTGTTTTATCTTTGTGACTTGGATCTATTTTCAAAGAGATGCTGATGTAAGGTGCAACTCAAAACTACAGTCGCCTCTGCACTGACTGACTTTTCAAGGTCGAATGATAGAGACAGTTATTAGGGAAAAAATGTTATCACTCTGGGCGTATATCTACTCAATTAAATTCCTCCTTTAACCACGTTGCCAAGTATTCTGATGCCAATAAACCGTAATAGACCCCTGGTCTTCTTTCCTTATACCCAAGTTATTCTGACCTGTTCCTTCATTAGACAAAATTCTTTCGAGTTTAAAACTTTCTTTCGGGGTAATTTGAAAACTTGATCATTGCTACTTGGTATTCTGCTCTTTCCACCCCAAAAAGTCTCCTAAAGAAGGCCCTTCTTCCCGGAGTCTTCGGGCATACTCAGCGGTCTTGACGCTGACTTGGCCCTATAAGTGCATTCAGTGATGTAATAACATCATCTAAAACGCCTCGCAGCTTCTGGCGAGATTAAGATTATTGGTATTGCTTTGATGTAATAAATACTGTCAGCAAATAGCTGCTCTTTGGCCTTTGTAGACTTTGTCGTCTTCATCATCTCGCCTCCGCCGTCCACTCGAAGGCACGATGGCGATTTGTGCTCCCGTGATTGACGCAGGAATCCCCATAAAAGTTGGAATATCTTCAACAAGCTCAGGAAAATGTGTGAAGAAATCCGCTGACATTGTCCAAGCGTTGATGTCTCTGATGCGTTGCTCGAACATGGGAGATAGGTGATACTTTCCAGTGTGTGTGTTTTGAAAAAATGTGTCTTGGAAAGAATCCGACCACAGAATTTTCAGATTCGATTGGAGCAATTCCCAGAATGCATTGTTGCAGTACTGATGTTGGGCGAAGATGAGACGTTCTCGCATGCCGGGCCTGGTATAAGGTAAGCTAATCATTGCACCAGAAGATGCTGAGAGCATACGTACCAGACAAAGAAGTCAATGCCATAGGAGTGAGGTAGGGCTTGTGATGGTCTATCATCTGTTAGTTATTGTCTAGAAACGTTTTGGTCAGCTTCAAGTTACCTATTTAGATACCACCTCGGTAAACTTGACCGGCGATCCAAGGTTGGTTCACCATGGTACATGAGGAGAAGATGGCATAATCTCATGGCAGCGAGACGCTCGATATTACCACAGCTCGCAAAACACATTTCATCAGCCACCCGTAGCTTCCGCCACGTTGGCGTCATTTTTCCTGCCTCCTCAAGACTGTCCCATCCTTCGATAATGGCCCGCACCGGCATATCTTCAGCATTATATTCCTCCACCGCCATCTCTTCAGCGGACAGCCTGGTGGGTTTTTGTAGTGTTTCGTTGATTGCACGCCAGATGTTGGGTTTCGCAACGTGGTAGTCGGAGGCGCAACTCGTGGAGCTCGAGCAGTGGCATAAGATTGAGGCTTTGGGGACTATGACATCGTTTTCTTCGGGGCCCGGAGATGGAAGGCTTGTGAGGAGAGGTTGGATGGGCAAGAAGCCATGACCAGATGATGGGAGGATCGAGTTGTCAAAGGTGATGGAGTTGGGATATGGGTCATTGCTGACGGGATAGGCCCAGTGATTGTAGGCGAAGGGATTGTTGGAGGGTGCGTCCATGGGGAGCTCCAATATTGAAGAGCCACTCGTTTCTGAAGCTGATCTTGTAATGTCAATTGGAACTGTCGAGCTACTTGGGGCTTGTGAATTGGCTCTGAGTGTGGCTTGTGAAGATGATTCTGATTTAATGTCTGGTGATGACTCGTTGTTATTGGAATCGCCAAGATGACGACGAATGGTTGAGCCTAGAGAATCGAGCACGTGTAATAAATTGTCCCTTTCTTTGGTAACCTTGCCCAACTCGTCCATTAATGTAGACATTTGTGCATTTGAGTCGCTCTGTCGTAGGTTGTCCACCATGCTCTCTAGCTGCGCAATTCTACTTTTTGTTCTTTCGCGTGCTAACCTCTGAGCTTTGCGATCGAGCTCTCGCTTCTTGAGCCGACGAGCTTCGGCGGTGGATGGCGAGGTTTCATTGTACATAGTGAGTGAGTGATCTGCTTCAGGGATTAACAAGAAAAGTTGTGGCAGAAGGTTTGACAAGTTGGGGTCATCCCGGAAGAGAACAGACGATATTTAAAAAGCAACAAGGATGTAATTCGGGTTGACAGAAAAGGTCAAGAAAGTCTGGGGAAGCTGAAGGAGATCCTTTTAACGGGTTCGCGGTAATAAGTGATGATCATGGGAGGGTCAAACAAGCTTCAACGCTAACCAAAGCCTACGGAAGCAAGGAAACGTTGGACGAAAGGGGTGACGAGGAGACCGAGACAAGCAGCTAGGCTGCATATGTTTGAGAACGGTCAATAACTAGCTACCTACCTAGTTACAGTACAGTAGTTACTGTAGATGATGTAACCAACCCAGCCCAACCCTACCTGGTCTTCCATAGAGCCGTGCGGCTTACTCCGAGCTTGTCGGTAGTGGGGGATTCTACTAACGCCCGTTCTTTCAGCTGGTCTAGACTCCCTAGTCAACTAGTGGCGATTAACTCGACTGGACTACTGTATGGACGGAGAAAAACAAAATAAAAAATGTCTCGCAGCTTCATTTCTTGAGATTGGGGGGGGGGGGGGNNAAAAAAGAAAAAAGGAAAAAAAAAAAAAAAAATTTTTGGGCGCATTAAAGAGGGGGGGGAGGGGGGGAGGGGGGATCATCATTCGTTTGCCTGCCCTGGCATGACTTGAGAGAAATGCCGCGCAACGTGATTGTGTCCCAATGACTCGTTGAAATGCAATAGATAGATGGTAGACAAGTGATCAACATTCGGCAAGGGTCAGGTCAGAGCACAGAAACACACAATATTGAGATGTTTTTTTTTTTCTTCCCCCTCATATTTGTCCAAACATGTAGTTTTGTGCGCTCCAATCAAGAAATGAACTTTGTTGAGATGAACAATCGATTGGCGATCTCCGGACAGGGATCAAGGACACGGGAGACGACCCTCATTGAGCAATCTCACAAGGCTCGAGCCCTGTTCAGGGGTTATATCGATCTTGCTAAACTCAATCATTCAAGTGCATACAAAGGCATGTGACTGCATTAAAAACCCATGATTGAAAAAAAGGGCAAAAGGATGTGGATTCGGTACTGTCCATCATCACCGGTATTTGACTGAGACATAGCTAAGCGAGCTGCCACATGCGGTATGTCAACTCGCTTCAGCGACATTTTCTTGCTTACTCCATGAATACGTCAGCTTTGACTTTGGACTAGCGTTCAGTGTCTCGGGGGGAAAAGTCTACAACAGCGTAACAGCCTCAGGGATTTAACCCTGGTCATCACATCAAACCC